>CM061141.1:184096545-184329045 GCA_030789695.1 Scilla litardierei | reverse complement strand
ATATATACACACACACACATATAAAAGAATTATGCAAAATTTTCATGAAAATTTTAATATATGCACTTTTGCCAAATTTGTCCAAATTCTTTGGAATCTAAATTTTTGTTTAATGCAATGTATCCTTAGAAATGAAATTCGTTTTATTGCATGAATACCCAAAATCATGATCATTGAAATCCAAGTTGGTTTGATTTGTTATATTTGAAATATTAGATTTAACTCCGTGTTTTTTTTTGCATACATAAATGCATAAATTTTCTTAATTTGTTTTGCATGTAAATGGTTATCAACATGTGTGTTTACACTATTAAAAGTTAATCTTTTAGAGCTTGAAACATGTTGGCATAATAGATTTTTATCTTTTTCAATATTTCTAGTAATCTCTTCATGTTTCAATTTTATAGAATATGCACATTTGTCAAGCTCTTCAATCATAAAGTTTAACTTTTGAGATTCCTTCTTTATTAATATATTTTCCTCTTTTAGTTTAGTTTTTCCACAACTAAATTTTTATTACTTAAAAGGATTTCAACAAGTTTCTCTTTAAGACTTTTATTTTCAAACATGAATTTATCTTTAATTAATTAGGCATCATCTAAATTAGAAAGAGAAATATCATGCTCATTCTTCAATAGCTCATTCTTATTTTTCAAAGATTTAAACATGCTATTTAATTTCTTGTATTTATCAAATAATTCCTTAAAAGCTACTGATAAATTATCATCTTCAAAATCCGAGTCTAAGCCAGATGTTACCTCATTATTGTCATGTGCCATTAAACACACATTTGCCCTTGTTCTTCCTCTTTTTGTCTTCAGAAGATGAATCCTCAGAGGTTGATTCTTCATAATCTGCAAATAAGTGCCGCAGTTATTTGCCGATCTACCTTTTGACACATAATTAAAATTATTGTTATTTAATGAAGAAAACAAGATATTCATTACCTTAAAATTTAGGGTTGACATTTTTTTCTTCACTTCTCCATTGTGTGAAGGAAATTGTATGTTTGGTGTGGGGCATCTTCACAAAATTTCATAAATGTAGATCGTCATTCACCTTCTTCAATAGTCGCAGTTGGAGCCCTTGAATATCGGAAGTTGTGTCATGGAGTGTCTTTCAAGGAATCTGTAGCTTATTAATGACACCTGTTAATCTTGCTTGATACCAATTGTTATATTGGTATCACCGAGAAGGTTGAACTCATTGGCTCTGATACCACTTGTCAGGACCCCTGCCGATGAATGAGATGCTTAACACTAAACAATTATGGTTAGCTATAAGCTTATAACAAATAATTCTCACATAAAAGGTACAGTTGAAGAATATAATGAGAATTAACATATTCATACTATAGAACAAGATAAACAAATAAGCAAACCAAACCAGAGATGATCCAATCAATCGAAATACCAAGATTTATATTGGTTCGGTTAACTCCTGACCTGCCTCCAGTCCCTAAGCAAATTCTACTTGAGACTTCCAATGTTCACTTCCAAATCCAAAAGACTAATACAACATTGTAACTTGACAAACAAACCTTGCCAATTACAAAATTGACCTCAAAAACATAAGATTGTCAATGCTCACAAGACCGAGAGCAAAACCACATCAACAAACCAAGGCTAACTCCTCACATCCGAGGTGAACTTTGTAGATCAATTCAGTACAAACCCCTCTAGCCTTGAAGATGAAGCCTGCAATTGAATGTGACTAAGGGTGAGTGTTTCTATTCTATATGATATGATCTCGTAGAAGAATAGAAATTTGGTGCATGAAGATAAGAAATGAAGCACAATCACTCAAGGATAATAAGGGATTATCTCTTTATTTTCTTTTCTATTTTTCATTATATCTCTTGATATGAAAATCCCTAAATTAATCCCTATTTATAGCCATAAATTCCTATAAAGAAAATCTCTAAATGCCCTCAAAATGGCTAGAAAACAACTTATTTTGTAAATCATGTTTTGTGCAACGGCTTGTTGATTAATCGACTAGAATCTATCCATTAGTCAACTATAATGGATGTTAGTCAACTAGTGAAACTGAACTAGTTGACTAATCAATCATGTCAAGGATGTGCATAACTTTATGTTTCAAATTAGTTGATTAGTGTTCAATTATTAGTTGACTAGCTTTGTCATTAGTCGACTAATAGAACAACAGTAGTCGACTAATTTTGATATCTAAAGATAGCCAGTTTTCAGCCATTGTATTAGCCGACTAGAATTCAGATATTAATCGACTAATAAAAGTTGTTTGGTCGACTAATCTGACAAGCGAAACTCAGTTTATTTCCAGACTACAATTAGTCGATTAGGGAGATCAATATTGGTCGACTAATACTGATATAAATGCACAGTTTAACCATGAAACCTAAAGATTTTCTTCTAAATTAATTTTGTTATTAATTCTAAGTTATTTTTACGGTTTCATGTGCTACATCTTCAAGACTTTAACAATATTCTATTATGACAAGAATAAATATTACATTAATGATATAAAATGTCTTCAAACTCTTAATTGATATAGCCATTAGTCCATCTTCGTGTCATAAGTATCTTCAAGTCATCTTGATGTTTTGGCTTGTCACACCATAACGTAAACATGTCAACCTTGCTTTGTAATCCATGTTCGAGCTATTTATGCTTGATCATTTTGGTCCTTAAATAATATCCACAAAAATGTTAGTCCAACCATAATATTTAATCATCAAAACATGTATTGGAAGAATCTAATAGCCAACATTCTCTCTCTTTTTGATCATGACAAACATATACATATCAAAATCAAATATGTGATATATTTAAAAAATTTTAAATTATATTTCCCCTCACTATATGCATACTCCCCTTTGAATTAATGCTTCCTCTTTGATTTTGATGATGCCCTTAGAAACACTATGTATATCAAAAATCATGGACAAAATTTTACAAAGACAAAGAATAACCCAGGAGAAATACTAATTGCCTAAAATAAAAGATTAGGAACATATAAATAAGTATCTACACAAATCTAATTTATAAATTCCTAGTCTAAGGAGAGCACCACTAGATAAATCTTTAATTTGACACTTAACATAGAAATAACTGTTTGCTCCCATTACTATTTTTGAAACAGAACTTCTTGACAGGCCTATACCAATTAACCAAAAACTAATCAAGTAGGTTAACAATATTAAACAATTACATAAAGATATATGTAGTATTATTATTTGCACTACTATTATAAAGGAATAGAGATCTAGAACACCCAAATAGCACATACATTATAAAGGAGTAGAGATACAAAAAGAGAACGCACTAAAAACAGAACAACATAGAGAAGTGGGTGGAGCAAGCAACTCTCTGCATCCCCAAAGATATTCAGAATAAGATTTTCAAAACAATGTGGCCCTCCAAGATGCCACATGCTGCTTTGATGGGAATTGAAGATGCTTGAACAGCTCATAAAAGCGCAGAGATGACCCTATTAGGCTTAAAGATAGTTAGCAAAACTTCTTGTGGTGGTAACTGATGAGATTGAAGATGAAAATAACGAAGGAATAAAATAAAGTCAGACGAATAAAAGGCCTAATTTAAAGTTTAATGTTTGTGTTCATAAAATTAGAAACAATGTTTGAAATCTTGGCTGATTTCGATACCTATTCATCATATCGTATCGGGTTTTAAGCATACCAATACGATCATCCGAACTGGCCAAAACCTTAGGTAACAACTAATAACTAATATAAAAAGAGATTCTGTTGTGAGTGGGGGAGGGCTTTGGCCTCCCCACTACTTATCCCTCCATTACTCCCCCACACTTAGTGGGATGGAGACCTTTGGTATCCAAGTGTCTCTTGGGATACCATATGGATTTATAAATATAGAACCATGGCTATTGGCCATGGTTACACTTTTCCAATATTCTTCAACACGTTATCAGCACGTAAAGCGCTCATCTCTTGATCTTTTCATCCTGTCTCCCCTCAAAAATCAAAACCCTAAACGCGCGAAGGAATCTATTGTTGCAGCGTACCGTTGCGGCGATCCGTTGCGGCGATCCTTTTTGGCGTATTAGGAGTGTGGATTTTTCTTTCTACGGATCTTCTCTTTTTACGATCGCCCCTAGATTTTTAATCTAGAGGTAATACTTATTGATCCCGTAGATAGTTACAAACAAATACTTTTAGCTACGATTTTTAACAGCATATCTTTGGGCTTGTTTAAATCTGCTATTTTCTTGTATAACATCAAAATTCAAACAAAAAAGCCTTCAGCTCCTGGGAATCGCCCGGTGCCGCCCCCCGAAGGGGGGGCCTCTGATCTTCGTCCACCCGGTGCCGGGGGCCTCTGACCCCGCAACCCCCCCGACGGCGGGGGGGGGGGGGGGGGGGGGTTTCCGATCCCCCCCTCGTCGGGGGGATCTCTGTCGACACCCCCCCGCAGGGGGGGGGTCTTCTGCCCGCAGCCCCTCCCCCCGACGCCCCCCCCCCCCCCCCCCCGCAGGGGGGTCTTCTGCCTACAGCCCTCCTGCCCACCAACGGCGGGGGGTCTTCTGCTTGCAGCCTCCCCCCCCCCCCCCGCCGAGGGGGGAGGGTTCCCAGTGACCCCCCAGGGGGGGTCTTCGGCCATCATCCCCCCCCGACGGCGGGGGGGATTCCTAGCGCTCCCCCCCCGCGGGGGGGGGGGGGGGGGGGACTTCGGTTGCTCATAGCACCGTCGCAGTTTCGATTTGCGTAGATAAAAAGGAGAGGAGGGGTCACAATCTGTTATACTAGGGTTGGGGGTTTTTAACATTCATCAACCCAAAAATTTGTTTAAGGGCCTATATTCTATTAAATTTAATAAATTAGATAGCTTGTAAGTTTTATGGGCCAGCATCAGATTAATTATTATTATTGACTTCCAAATTGGGCCAAAAGATCAGTTAATCCAATTGCAAACTTAATATGTTAATTAAATTTTGGCAAAATGGGCATGTAGCCCAAATATTAATAATAATTTTATTTGGCTATATTTTTTACTTGGGCTGGAAGCCAAGTTAATAAAATTGCTTATTAAAATGATTAATATTTTCCTTATGGGCATGCAGCCCCAATCAAAATATTAATTTATTTTAATTTCTAGTTTTGGTCCTGACGACCAGTTTGTCAAATTGCTAAAATTAAGTTATATATCACTTTTGCATTGTTAATTATTTATAGATTATTAGGATTTTTCAAAATATAATTATCTTAAGGATCCTGCGACCGCTCTGCCGTTAGTCAACTAACCTAACGGTGTATGCTGTCTCCCCGTGGTCCGAGAGATTATTATATTTTATAGTCTCTTTTTCCATATTATATATGCCTGAGTTATATGCGTGGTTGTTTCTTTGTGCCTGTAGCATATTTAAAATTGCGTGGATGTTTATATAAGTTAAAATGTGATTTTGGGATCGGCCAATTTGATACATTTCAAAATTCTTTGCATTTTTATTTTCTTTTGAGAGAATTTGTAAATGAGGATTAAATGTATTAATGCCAAAGACCGGTGTACCAACATATGAAGACGGATGTGAAATCTGCAATTGATAGGGACCCCTTCTGGGTTTCCAACTTGTATTTTTTCTTTTCTTTATGAACTGTATATCGGACTTTGGACTTTGTACGTTTTTGGGTATCTGGCCGATCCCCACATTTTACTTATTTTATCCTTTTCGAATGAATTTACATCTTAATTAATTCATGTTTGTTTTAAATTGCATAGATAAATGGAAAAATTGGCAAGCGTCGATTTCAAGGTCTTTGATGCTGCAGAAAAAAATTACCTAAGTTGGCGAGTGGACCTGAAGTTCCACTTGCATTCGATGGCCCACCTTGGCTCAATTTTGGCTCCTTCATCACCTCCAGCAGCGGCCGATGCTTCTGCTACATCTAGCCAGACTCCTACCACTATCTCCGACGTGGATAAGGCGAAAGCCATTATCTATATTAGGAGACATATAGATCGGACCTTAAAAGCCGAATACCTAATGGTAGAGGGCCCAATGGAGTTGTGGACAGCGCTGGAGGCACAGTATAAACATCAAATTGATGTAATATTACCACGTGCCATTTATGAGTGGGAAAACCTTAGACTTCAGGACTCTAAGTCTGTCGCTGAGTATAACTCTGCACTTCATAATATCACCTCACGCCTGAAGTTGTGCGGTGAAGAAGTGACAGAGCAACGCATGTTGGAAAAGACATGCGTTGCTCATGCAGCAGTATCGTGAACACAACTTCACAAAATTCTCTGATTTGATCTCTTGCCTCATTAGGGCATATCAGATAGAGATTTACTGCTTGCTACTCATAATTTACGTCCATCTGGTACTGGCCCTATCCCTGAAGCACACCACGTTTCTCCCCAGAAGTGGAAAAACAAGAAGAAGGCTAAAAATAACAAAGGAAAAGCTGTAATGAAGCAAGCACGAGGATCAGTACCCCAGACCAACAACAACAACAACAAAGGAAAGAGAAACTTCACATGGAAGCGAAAGAACACTGATTAAGTGTCACTTCCTAAGAAGAACTGGGAGGATAAATGCTATAGATGTGGCATGACTGGACATTGGTCCAGAGAATGTCGCACTCCTCGCCACCTTCAAGAACTATATCAGGCGAGCCAGAAGTCTCTGCTAGAAACAAACTTGGTGGATGTTCAGCCGCCAACGATTTTCACTGCAAAAGACTTCGAGAATGACAACCTGCTCGATTGAGCCCTATCTTTCTCTATGCATTTAAAATAACATGTTGCTTCATCTTTAGTTTGTTTTCGTACGAACTTTTATGTCTTTTTACATTTATTTAAATAAAAATTCTTTTTGCTTATATAGATGAAGTATGAGTGCCTAGTGGACAGTGCCTCGACGTACACAATCCTTTGCGAACATTGCTATTTTAATAGCATAAATAAATATGACGGTCCTGTTATCACAATTTCATGACTGTCCTAAATAATCGAAGGATCTGGTGAAGCAATAATATTGCTCCCAAATAACACAAGACTTCAAATAAAGAATGCATTATTCTCTCCTAAATCAACTAGAAATCTCATAAGTTTCAAGGACTTTCGTTTAAACGGATATCACTTAGAAACTAGAGATGAAAGTAAGGTTGAATATCTGTATGTAACTCGTCAAAAAGATGGCCAGAAGACCATCTACGAACGATTCAAGGGACTCCCATCGGGTCTCTACCATACGTACATTCAACCAATAGAAGCCAATATGACTGAGCACCAGACGTGCCCATCATTGCCATAGTTCCAACTATGGCACAACAGACTTGGTCACCCTGGATCAGCAATGATGCGACACATCATCACTGAATCCCGTGGACATAACTTGAAGAACCTGAAGATTCTTCATAAGGGTGAATTTCCTTGTCCCCCTTGTTTCAAGGGAAAACTGATAACGAGACCCTCCCTCCTGAAAGTGGAATTAGAGTCTCCCGGCTTCCTTGAGAGAATTCATAGTGACATTTGCGGGCCTATTCACCCCGCAAGTGGCCCATTTCGGTACTTCATGATACTGATTGATGCATCAACTAAATGGTCTTATGTGTGCCTCTTGTCCAACCGCAACCTAGCTTTTCCAAAGCTATTATCACAAATAATAAGGTTACAGGCTCATTTCACCAATAATCATATCAAGAAACTACGTCTTGATAATGCGGGCGAATTTACTTCACAAGTCTTCGAAGACTATTTCCGGTCAACGGGTATTGAAGTTGAACATCCAGTAGCACATATTCACACCCAGAACGGATTAGCCGAGTCCCTTATAAAGAGACACCAATGGATTGCACGTCCATTGCTTATGCAATCCCAGTTGCCGGTGGATGCTTGGGGGCATGCTATTTTACATGCCGCATCACTTATTAGGATAAAACCCTCTGGTGGGCATATATTATCCCTGATGCAACTTGCATATGGCGCACCTCCGGATATCTCTAATTTGAGAGTGTTTGGTTGTGCGGTATATGTCCCAATAGCACCACCTCCGAGGACCAAAATGGGACCTCAGCGTCGTCTAGGTATCTATATTGGGTTTGATTCACCCTCTATTATCAGATACCTTGAACCCTTCACGAGGGACGCATTCAAGGCACGTTTTACTGACTGTGAATTTGATGAGAAACTTTTTTCCTAAACTAGGCACACAGTCTAAGAAGCGTGAAGCTACTGAGACCATTAGTTGGGATCAGAAACCTTTGTCCCTATATGATCTGCGTACTAATCTATGTGAAGATGAGATCCTGAAGAGCCTTCACATTCAGAACACAGTGCATCTTTTGCCGGATAAGTTCACGGACAACCAGAAGATTGTCCGTTCACACGTCCCTGCTGCTAACACGCCAGCTAGGATTGACATTCCCATAGATGGATGCAATCCACCAGCAGCAGAATTGGCTGTACCTCAATTGAAAAGAGGACGTCCACGAGGTTCAAAAGATAAAGTTCCTCGAAAGAGGAAGATTCCTGGAATAATAAGATTATCCCTCTACAGGATGTTGAGCTCAGACCAGCTACTTCTCCCCTCCTTATTTTCCCTGCAGAGGAAACAATAGGAGAAACATCATTAAATTTTGTACGTACTGGAGATGTACTGGACAGACATAGCACAGTCGTCGTCGTCGATTTTGCGTTCGATATCACCGTTCACGTCGCTGAATACAACGATGACGTCGAACCACGATCTCTAGCAGAATGTAAACGCAGAGATGATTTGCCAAAGTGGGACGATGCATTAAGAGTAGAGCTGGACTCACTCTTGAAACGCAAAGTCTTTGGACCAGTAGTCCAAACACCAATAGGTGTTAAACCTGTGGGATATAAGTGGGTTTTCGTAAGAAAAAGAAATGAAGATAATGTGATCGTTCGCTACAAGGCACGCCTTGTAGCCCAGGGTTTTTCCCAAGGACCGGGGATTGATTACGAAGATACATATTCCCCGGTCATGGATGCGAACACATTCCGATTTTTAATAAGCCTAACTTCTCTGGAAAGCCTAGAAATGTAGCTCATGGACGTTGTGACTGCATATCTATATGGCGATATAGATAAAAATATCTATATGAGACTTCCTCATGGGTTTAATCTACCCCCAGAGATGAAAGAGATACCTTGGGACGTATTCTCTGTAAGGCTGCATAGATCATTATATGGTCTAAAGCAATCGGGCAAAATGTGGTATAACAGACTTAGTGATTTCCTTGCACATCAAGGATTCACAAATAATGAAGTCTGCCCGTGTATCTTTATCAAAAGAACGGGAACATGATTCGTCATCATAGCAGTATATGTTGATAACTTAAATCTCATAGGATCTCCTGTAGAGATCAATGAGATATTTGAAAGCCTAAAACATACTTTTGAAATGAAAGACCTAGGCAAAACAAAGTATTGTATTGTCTTACAGATTGAACACCTACGAGGTGGAATCCTATTACACCAATCAAATTATACAAAGAAACTTCTACGTAAGTTTCATATGGATAAATGTCATCCTTTAGGTACTCCTATGGTCGTAATATCACTAGATGTACATAAGGACCCCTTCCGGCCTCTGGAAGAGGGGGATGAGATACTGGGTCCTGAAGTACCCTAACTCAGTGCCATTGGAGCACTTTTATATCTTGCTAACTGTACGCGTCCTGATATAGCGTTGATAGTTAATCTCCTAGCCAGACACAGTGCAGAGCCTACAAAGAGACACTGGAACGGAGTAAAGCATCTTCTGCGATACCTACAGGGTTCAATAGATCTGGGACTTTACTACCAGAGAGGTGCCTCCCCCCAATTACTTGGTTATGCCGATGCAGGTTATCTTTCAGATCCGCACACGGCAAAATCACATACATGTTTTGTGTTTACCTACGGAGGTACTGCTATCTCCTGGAGATCGGTAAAGCAAACCACAACAGCTACGTCATCCAATCATTCAGAGCTAATTGTGATCCCTAAAGCAAGCAGAGAGTGTTATTGGCTATGATCCGTCGTCCACCACATTCTTCACTCCACTGGCCTGAAGACTGGTGATTTGGAGCCTACTGTCATGTTTGAAGACAACGCCGCATGCATTGCTCAACTTCAAAAGGGCTACATCAAGGGCGACAGGACGAAGCACATATCTCCCAAGTTTTTCTGGACACACGAGCTAATAGAGGACAAGCAGATTGAAGTTCAGCAAATCCAGTCCTGCAATAACTTAGCTGATCTTTTTACCAAATCTTTACCAAAATGTATTTATGTAAAACTTGTAAAAGGAATCGGTATGAGACAGCTGAAAGACCTACAAGCCTAAAGCTTTTACGGATGAGGGGGGGTAACTTGTGTGTTGCACTCTTTTCCCTTAAGCTGTTGGTTATTCCCACTGGGTTTTCCACAGCTAAGGTTTTAACGAAGCAAACACGATTACTTAGGATCCAGAAGTATCCACCCCTTTAGCCTTGTACGCTAAGACTAAAGTAATGGATGGATAAGGGGGAGTGTTATGAGTGGGGGAGGCCTTTGACCTCCCCACCACTTATCCCTCCATTACTCCCCCACTCTTAGTGGGATGGAGTCCTTTGGTATCCAACTGTCTCTTGGGATACCATATGGATTTATAAATATAGAACCATGGCTATTGGCCATGGTTATACTTTTACAATATTCTTCAACAGATTCAATTTTTTCGTTACTAAAATTTAAAATTCTATTTTATTTCATATAATTAATGGTTAAACAAACCCATCACATTCAAAATCATGGTTTAAAATATTATCACGTGATCGAATGGTTAAAAAAAGAGAGAAAATAATGCCTTGGATGATAGAAATGATCTATGGATACATGAAACATTTATTAAAGAAAAAGGTATTTGCGTATCTAACATCTATTTTGGGCTAAAGTAACTTATAGGTAAAGTTTTATATTTCTGATACATATAATGTGTTACTTCCGATACATCTGATACCAATATTATAAAATATCAGTCGATACAAAGATCGAAACCGAGATTGCAAACCTTTCACAGAAAATAATGGGGACCTAAAACCCGAATCAAACTTAAAAACCCAATTATAATTTGAAATCGTCATGCTAGATTATACAAATTCAATAATGGATCGTCCAATACATGCCATGTACTGTAAGATAATTTACCTATCCCGATACGACCATCTAATTCATATTGTTTTGTCTATATCGTATCATATCGCCCAATAAGTAACACATTTTATACAATTTTGACACCTGTAAGAACTACAAATAGCTTAAATTTCAACAAAAGATATTGGTTTTACTAGACATGAACAAAAAAAGACATGTATCTGACACAAACAACATAAGCTTTAGGATAAAAACTTAATGTGTTTGCGCATTTAATAGAAGAGCAAGATCCTAAAATACCCTTTTCTAATTGGGGGTTCAACTACTTGAGCCTTGAATCTTATGGATGCAAGGTTTTTCTCATTAAAAATATCTTTAAAAACAATATTGCCCTCTATTTAATTTTTAAGAAAAAGAAATTCAAGAATTACAAATGAGATATAAGCTAGGAAGCACAAATAAATCAATCACCAAGCCATGTCGGATAGGATATATCGGATATGCATGCCAGATACACATATTGAACATCATTGTGTCTTTATGTAGTCCCTGTATCGGCATGTTGGTGTCCATGCAACATAATATAACAAACAAAATCAATCTGCATGGTAAATGTGATGAAATTATCAGACATTCAAGAACATTAAACTTTTGACATAACGATTACATGGTATGATTAATATAACCAAAGTAAATATTTAGCAGATTGTATTGTCAATATGATTCAAGATTAAAGTATATCACTCCAACTACATGACTGTGCATCCAAACTAAAATGACTACCTAAACTGACCATGATTAGACATCATATAAAACCAGTTCATAGATCTTAAGCAATGAAGGGAAGCGTTCAGAATCAATTTCATAAAAATTTGGTTTTATGCCACATAAATGACTAAATCATGATCTTGCGTTCTACAACACCGATAAGCAAATGTTTACTTGATTGGTAAAAGGAAATGGGTTTTGAGTAGAAGGGGTTTATGTTGCATGACCTCGGACTAATGGGAAGAATAAAGCTTTAGGCTTCTGATTATTTGCTTGATGATGAACAACCTATATGATTTACACAAGAATAGTTCATAATTGTTGTTATTGATGTTATTGACATGATCACAAGGCAAGGAATCCCCAAAAACTTGGTTTGGTTTTGGACCACTTTGGTGTGAAAAATCAAATTATCAGTGTGGTAATAGTGTGGATATTACCATAAACATAATTAAATCATTAAGAGCTGAAACATTAATTAAATATAGAAACTTAGAAATTTATTATCTTTACATGGGTTAGAAGACATTATGTCACTTAGTTAATTAATCAGATTTATCTACCTTCTTTCCTGAACTTGCGTCCAGAATTTGTTGTGATGGAATTGTAATGTGTACCAAGAGATAGGGAGAGAACCTATTTGTAGATTCCATGAATCAATCTGGTGTGTCCATCAAGCACTAGATCAAATAGATGAGATTGATTGGAAAGTTATAACTTCTAGGAAGTTATAACAGTCAGGCCATAACCGGAAAACTGTTACAATAAATAATAATTTATTTATTAAAAAATATTTTTCCAACATTCTTCCACTTGGCCTGATAATTCTTTAACATATTAAATTATATGTATCCTCATAATTTACCAAGATATGATTGAAATACTAAGTGTGGGTTATGGCGTTTGTAAATCTATCATGAAAAACATACTCCCTTCTATATGCCACAAACACTATTATTTCATCATATTATGTCTATCTTTTATACATAAGTTTCATAATGGTCCACATTAGTGTTTCTAAAACACGTTAATTTCATAAATACATAAATGAGCTTAGAATGTTTATCATTATTACATCATCATTAATTATACTAAAGACAACCAAGACTCATTCTATCTACATGTTCCCTAGATGTATTTGTTTGTAATCCTTAAGTTAAAGGATCAGCAATCATGAGATCCATCCTAATATGCTCAATAATTACTCTGTTTTTCTTAACTTCATCCTTAACAGCAAAATACTTCAATTCCACACACTTGGCACCTCTTAAGTACTTGTCATTCTTAGAGAAAATGACTGATGCAGTATTGTCACAATAAATTTTCAGTTGCTTATTAATAGTATCAACAATCTCAAGCCATGCAATAGAGTTTCGCAACCATAATGCTTGAATTGCGGCTTCAAAACATGCCACAAATTCAGCTTCCATAGTAAATGAAGCAATAATAGATTCCTTAGAACTTTTCCATGATATAGCTCCTTCTCCAAGTAAGAATAAGTAACCAAAAGTAGACTTTCTACTATCAAGAGATCCAGCAAAGTCTGAATCTGAATACCCAATTGCAGCAAAGTGATTTGATCTTCTGTACATGAGCATGTAATCTTTTGTTCCTTGGAGATATCGCAAGAATTTCTTTGCAGCTTTCCAATGATCAATTCCGGGGTTAATTTGGTAACGACCCAACATTCCAACCACAAAACTCATGTCTGGACTTGTGTAAGTTTGCACATATATGAGATTTCCCACAACAGAACTATATGAAATAAATTCCATTTGCTTTCGTTCTAAGTTATTCTTTGAGCATTGCATAAGAATAAACTTATTCCCTTTTTGAATTGGAACAATTCCAGCAGAACAATTTTTCATTCTAAATTTCTCTAAATCTTTCGATATAGCCTCTTTGAGCCAATCCTAATAATCCTTATGATCTATTCCGGAATATTTCTATTCCTATCACATAGGATGCATCACCCCCTATATTTCATCTCAAAATTTCTCGAGATAAGTTTTCATACCGCGCAGCATACCTAAATCATCTGTTGCTAGCAAGATACCATCAACATATATGGCTAAAAACATAATTTTACTCCCACTGGTCTTTCGGTATATACAACGATCATCTTTATTTTCTTCAAAACCGAATTATGTATGGTATCATTGAACTTACTATAACATTGACTAGACGCTTATTTAAGTCCATATATGGATTTCTTAAGTTTACACACTTTATGACCTTCTCCTTTTGTAACGACCGGTATTTCTAGGAGTGTTGATTTTTGTGTGCCCGTACTTTATTTTGAACATCTTGATGTTTTCATACACGAGTTCTATTTCTACGCGTCGACGCGAGCGCGTCTCTGATTTTCAATTTTTACCATGACGTGATTAATTAACTATTAACCCTAATTAATTACCCCGAAATAATTATTGATTAACATAACCTACCAGATTGAATCCCACCAAATGTATAGATGAGATCCAACATCTCCTTCAATCTCCTCCCCCACATCCAGCTCTCTCCCTTCAATTTGTCTCCCTTCACTATTCATTTTATAACCACGGCAACAACAACAGGAAGAACATCAGCCAATCTCCCTTCTCCCTGCAAATCAATCCCCAAATTGGAATTCAAAACAAAGCCAAATCAAACATTCAGCTCAAATCCACATCAAATCTCACAAACCCAAATCAACGTTTACCAAAAACAAAACCCAATTCCAATTGAAACTGAAATCAGAAAGAGGAGAAAAAGAGATATCTGAGATCTACAATTTCAGATTGAATCAATTTCAACATCCATCACATCCTCCCTCTCTCCCGTGCCTCTCCTCCCCAGGCCGCGGCCCCTCCACCTCAGGTCGCCGCACGCTTCCCCTGCAAACCTCCGTGCCCCTCCCTTGTCACAGCCGTCGTCCTCCCCTAGAGCCGCGTCATCGACCCTCTGCAAGTCTCCGCGCCGCCTCCCATGCAGGCCGCGCCGCCTCGCCCTTTGCCAAGCCGCGCCACTGCCGTGCAACCGCAGGCCGCCACCCCCTGCCCTAGTCGCCTCGCCTCTAGCCCTAGCCACCGCCGCTCTGCCCTTGCGCCGTCCCCTTGCTGCACTTGCCGAGTTCCCTCTGACGTGAGCCAACCTGCAAGAAGAAGAAAAAAGGGGGCATGGGAAAGGTCAGAAACTGAAGGAGTGAAAAGAATAAATAGAACATATCTGAAAGAGTAAGAGAAGATAGAAGATAAGAAGAAGTGAAGATGTAAACTCTTATTGGGTTTAAGTTTTGCTATTGGGTTTGGGTAATTATCTAATTTGGTTTGGGTATTATGATATGGGTATGAATTTAATTGGGTATTGGGTATACTCTTTTTGGGTTTTAAATTTAGCTTATTGGGTTATGGGTTCAATGGATTTAATTGAGTGTTGAATATGAGATTATTAACCTTATGGAATGCATTTAATTAAGTAAATATATTATTTGGGTCGGGTCTATTAAAGCTAAATGTTAGTATTATAGGTGGGTACTGTTAGTCTGCTACATCCATTACAGTTTATATATGTTAAGAATAAATGTAGGTTAGTTTTAACGGTATGACCTAGGTTGTGTTAACATTTAACATGTTGGCTTATTGTCGTATATTTAATGACGCAGATACGTCGCGTCTTTCCATAAAATTGCTTGGACACCCACAACTGTCCCAGTCAGGCAAGTGTGAGAATTATTACAGTTTATTACATTTTAATTGCATTACGACTTGTAAATGAAAACCATAAGCATGCAACCTGTTCATCAATTAACCAAATAATTTTCTTCTTATGAAATGCCTGAAATTACTTTTACACATATATCATGCTTCACACTACACTTGTATACACATTGTTAGGCTGGAAACTAATGGAACATTTGAAAATAATTGAGTTCGTGAATTCGTGCGCTTCAAAAGAGAAATCTTGACTTCGTGAACTCGCGCAACTTGATTAGGCTAGCTCGTGTTCCAGCACAACATTTGGGTGGGGTTCGGGTTGAGCGACCACTAAGCATGTGAAAGGGTCCCCCTTCAAGAGCACCACCTGTATGCGATGGGCAGCGTCAATTATAATTATACCCCCGTGAGAAGGCCTGAATCACTCACCACGTCTTAAAGGAGAGAACCCTATGCATGATAAAAAACATTGCATGGAACCTGAAATAATTATAGTTACCTTACTCGCACATAGAATTGGCATGTTTATAGTGCCTGCTTTAATCCTTTAGAACTGCCATGTCATAACTGCTCATTTTATTTCCGTAGTAATGCTATGTCCATATTTGCGATGTTGTTAGTTGTATAACTCTGACATTAGAACTGCTAATATTTCATAATCTGTTAAATAATTCGTACACCTTGATTTGGGTTATCTCACCTTTTTCTTGCAGACCCTTGCTGACTTACATTCTTGTTTTTGGAATGTATGTCAGATCCCAAGCCTGAGTACCAGGAGGACCTGTTCGAGACACCTGACCTGGAGAGTTAGTAATTTTCCGTTGACGCTGAGTCACTCCCCGTGGAGGACTAGAGACCCAAGTTGTTGCTGCTTCTCTTTGGATTTGCTACTAGTACCTTGTATTAGTGTATGTTTCTTTGTGGTCCTTTCGGCCCTGCTGAGGCCTTGTCTTTTTATTATTGCATGCGGACTTCTGGGTTGTGGCTTGTAATTTAATAAAGTTTTTATTGTTCTGAAATGCAAGCAAGAATCCTGCAAGGTTGTTATCACAAACACTTAGTGAACTCGAGCTTCATCGCTCCAGTTCATGCGAACCTTTGTAACGTTCTCGCTACCACCACTTTTGGAAAGCGGGACATTACACCTTTAAATGAAAAACCTTCCGGTTGGTCCATATAAACTTCTTCTTCAATATCTCCACTTAGAAAGGTAGTTTTTGACATCTGTTAACGGGACTAGTTTGGCCGGGCCCGGAAGAGCCAAGTCAACTACGACTGGTCAACCAGACTACTACGACCTTGGGGCCTCGGCCCAAGGATCTCACGGGCGGGCCGCGCTTCTCCACACATGACGAAGGCCCACTTCCACGGTGGAGGAAATCGGGGCCCAAGTCAAGGAAACATTCGCCAAATATGGCAACCGTCCAAGGCCATCACTCTCTAGCCATCATGGCTCGGCTTAATGGCTCAGCTTAATGGCCCGACTTAAATGGCCTTCACTCTATAGCCATCATGGCTTGGCTTAATAGCTCAGTTTAATGGCCCGACTTAAATGGCCATCACTCTCCAGCCATCAAGGCCCGCCAGATATGGCAACCGCCCGAGTCCATCACTCCAGCCATCATGGCCACCTCCAGGACATTCATCTCTTCATCAAGATGGGCGCAATTAGTGGAGGTCAAAACTTCCCACATTTGCACGTCCCCATGAATGATGGCCATGGTGTCACATCATGGCACATTATCAGGACGAGTCACCTATATGAGGGGAGGGTGGGCATCATCCAAAGGGACCGCATCTCAGGTAACAAAACCTAAGGTACTCCATCAACGACCTCGTTCCCCCAATTCATCTCCTTCCTCCCCCGCTCGCGCCGAGAGACGTCGTCACGATCTCCTCACGAGTCGGACCGTCTCCGCCATGCCTCCTTTCTCAGATCTCTATCTGACTTAGGCATCGGAGGGGATTTGGCCGGAACCAAGGTCCGGCCCCCTGACGAGCGTTCTCGTCTACGCAGGTGGGCAACAGACCAACGGGCCGAGGCTACCCCTCGCCCCTCTCTGACCACTCGATCAATCGGACAGTGAGGCTTCCCCTCACCGTCAGCCTTCCGTGGCCGAGCACGCCCCACCGAGGCCGAGCGTCCTAATCGGGTCCGAGACTCTCCCTCGCCACCCGTCGGCCGTGCGTCTACCCGGGCGACTGAGGCTACCCCTCGTCCCCCTTCCAGCCGAGGCCGAGCACACCTGTCCGAGGCCGAGCGTCTCAACCTGGGCCGAGGCTTCCCCTCGCCCCTTCTGCACCGATTCGAAACCCCCGAGGGACCCAAAGCGGGCCCCTTGACCACGTTGACCGGGCTCTCCACGGTCAACGCTTTGTAGTGAGAAAACACTCTGAAACATCTGGCGCCGTCTGTGGGAACGAGTCGACATCCACGACGTCAACCACATAGGCAATGGCTCGTTCCTTTAATCAAAGATCTGAAGGACCGGACTGCGGAAGTAAAGGCATACCACGTCATCGTACTTTCGCACACTCTCAACTCGTGAGGATTTACCCCTCACGCCCTTCATCCCCAAAACCCCATGGGGAAGAAACACCAGCATTTGGACCTAAAATTCCTTTTCTGTACCAAGGCTTTCTGAAAGAAGAAGCCCCCCTTTTCCTAATCTCAAGGTTCAGATTCTCGAGCATGGGTCCGCCGTCATCCGACCTTATTACACCATGTGCTCGACCCATCTCTCACCTTGGCGAGATCCCGCCACGCCTTTCAACCCGCTTGACGGCGATCTCGACGAGTTCGGTGACGATGAGGTGTGAGTCTTCTTCCCCATCTTCGAAGGACAGCGATCCCGTGGGTAAGTTCTTCGATGAGGCGTGGATGGAGACTCCCCCGAAGGGGAAAATGCCACCGGCGATAACGACAGATCCCGCCTGGTAGGGAGTTCAGGACCATGAATCAGCGGATCTCGGCGGTTTCGGGTTCAGGCGATCCCGTCGTGACGCTCACCGGCCAGCTCTTCTCTGACAAGAAGCTCGTCCCATGCCGGCTGAGGTTGTCCCTACCACCGGAGGACAGGTCGCAGGGGCCGCTTAGATCGAGGGTGAGATCAGAGATCGCGACGTCGGACCATTCGATTTCATCGCCGAGGGCTCTGGAACGCACGAAGTCTCTGGCAGAAGCTCCTCTGCCGGAGGAAACATGAGGACACCTCATCGGCCTCCAAGCCCGATGGCTTCACCATCTACACCAAGGGCAAGATCCGGGATGCCGATGTCATCAAGATCAACCACCCCCCAGCGAACCTCAGGAAGGTGACCATGCTGAGGAGCTTGGACGGCGAAGAATTCGAGATTGAGGAAGCCCGGAGATCTCTGCAAGTATCGCGACAAAGATCTTGTTGCCTGCGATCAACAACCGACCCTACGGTTTTGCAAGTCTACAAAAGAGGCTTGTGCCTGGACCTGCAAATCAAAGACCACCGAGCTCAGGGATTTTCTCTCCCTGAGGGTGTCGATCGTTGGTTCTTCATCTGAACAAGCAGATGTTTGTTTCTTCATCTGAACAAGCAGGTCTCCACCCGCCTGTGTGTCGGATCGGCTGAGCTGTTCTTATCGTACCAGTTCAGGCCGAGGCCGAGGCCGACCCCTGAGGAGGCCGAGGCCGACCCCAGAGGAGGCCGACCAGTCCAGGGCGAGGCCGACCCCAGACGAGGCCGACCCCTGAGGATGCCGACCAGTTCAGGCCGAGGCCAACCCCAGAGGAGGCTGACCAGTCCAGGCCGAGGCCGACCCCCGACGAGGCTGACCAGTTCAGTCCAAGGCCGAGGCCGACCCCAGAAGAGGCCGAAGCCGACCCAGCAAAAAGGTCAAACTGTCCTCTTCCCCCTTTGCTAATTAATTGTGTGCTTTCAGAAAACTACAAGAGCATCCCTGACAATTCTCCTCTCTTAAACTTCTTGCGAGATGGTGATTAAAAGCCACATCCTCCGGTTTCAACAAATGTCTCACAAAAAGCTTGTAGACAAGGTTGTCATGGCCGCGACAACGCCGGATCACACGACGACCAGCATTGCGGCCTCGGCCAACTTGTGGGAGAGGCGCAAGGAGTGCTTCTAGATCCGAAGACGGGCCAAGAAGACGCGGGGCTACAAGCGGCTTGGCAAGGCCGCCAAGGAGAATGAGATCTTGATCGACTTCAGACAAGAGACAACACCAACGACCCTCGCAAGCGTCGGGCTTAGCCCCGACTCGGCCTTCGTCGATGACCCTACCACCATCTCTGGCCATTGTCTCGACGTCCGTCATACCGACGTCGTGCTGCCAAACATATGGGCTGAGCTCCCATCACTGTGCCGCCCTTGCCGAGCTACCTTGGTCGTACCGCCAAACAGACAAAAGCGGGAGCCGGAGCGAGAGCAGGAGCTGGAGCAGAAGCTAGGATCCAGACAAAAGCTGGAGCCGGAGCTGGAGCAGAAGCTAGGCTGGAGCCGGAGCGAGAGATGCGGTCCAGACAAAAGTTATAGCTGGAGCTGGAGCTGGAGCTGAATTTGGAAATAGAACTAGAGCTGTGTCTAGATGAGGCCAACCCATCCAAGAGGAGGCCGACCACCCCAGTTTAAACAACCCAGGAGGAGGCCGACCAGACGAGTCCGACAACCTTGCCAAGTATCGGAGTCTCAACGCCAAGCCACCTTGCCGAACAACTCCTGCATCCACCCAAGCTGGACAAAGTAGTGGCAGAGCGCCACCATGGAATCTTTGAAAGTATTTACAAGGTCCTCACTTCTTCGTCGGCCGTAAGTCGAGGGGCAACTCCCCTCGCCACCGAACGAACGGGTCGGACGAAGGACCGGGGCAACTCCCCCGGTTAGCCGACCGAACGAATCTCCTTCGTCAGTCGTAAGACGAGGGGCAACTCCCCTCGCCACCGAACGAATCTCCTTCGTCGGCCGTAAGTCGAGGGGCAACTCCCCTTGCCACCGAACGAATCCCCTTCGTCGGCCGTAAGTCGTGGGGCAACTCCCCTCGCCACCGAACGAATCCCCTTCGTCGGCCGTAAGTCGTGGGGCAACTCCCCTCGCCACCGAACGAATCTCCTTCGTCGGCCGTAAGTCAAGGGGCAACTCCCCTCGCCACCGAACGGATCTCCTTCGTCGGCAGTAAGTCGAGGGGCAACTCCCCTCGCCACCGAACGAATCCCCTTCGTCGGCCGTAAGTCGTGGGGCAACTCCCCTCGCCACCGAACGAATCTCCTTCGTCGGCCGTAAGTCGTGGGGCAACTCCCCTCGCCACCGAACGAATCTCCTTCGTCGGCCGTAAGTCAAGGGGCAACTCCCCTCGCCACCGAACGGATCTCCTTTTTCGGCAGTAAGTCGAGGGGCAACTCCCCTCGCCACCGAACGAATCCCCTTCGTCGGCCGTAAGTCGTGGGGAAACTCCCCTCGCCACCGAACGAATCTCCTTCGTCGGCCATAAGTCGAGGGGCAACTCCCCTCGCCACCGAATGAATCTCCTTCGTCGGCAGTAAGTCGATGGGCGACTCCCCCACGACCGAACGAATCTCGGGCTGACGATCTATCGTCCCTGGCCAAACTCCGCAAGACGGGCCAAAGTTTTGCAGAGAGTACAACTTCTTCCACATTATACTACATCTCCCGACCTCCACCTCAACAATGGTAGAGCTCAGAAGATGGGGGCATGTTAACGGGACTAGTTTGGCCGGGCCCGGAAGAGCCAAGTCAACTACGACTGGTCAACCAGACTATTACGACCTTGGGGCCTCGGCCCAAGGATCTCACGGGCGGGCCGCGCTTCTCCACACATGACGAAGGCCCACTTCCACGGTGGAGGAAATCGGGGCCCAAGTCAAGGAAACATTCGCCAAATATGGCAACCGTCCAAGGCCATCACTCTCTAGCCATCATTGCTCGGCTTAATGGCTCAGCTTAATGGCCCGACTTAAATGGCCTTCACTCTATAGCCATCATGGCTTCGCTTAATGGCTCAGTTTAATGGCCCGACTTAAATGGCCATCACTCTCCAGCCATCAAGGCCCGCCAGATATGGCAACCGCCCGAGTCCATCACTCCAGCCATCATGGCCACCTCCAGGACATTCATCTCTTCATCAAGATGGGCGCAATTAGTGGAGGTCAAAACTTCCCACATTTGCACGTCCCCATGAATGATGGCCATGGTGTCACATCATGGCACATTATCAGGACGAGTCACCTATATGAGGGGAGGGTGGGCATCATCCAAAGGGACCGCATCTCAGGTAACAAAACCTAAGGTACTCCATCAACGACCTCGTTCCCCCAATTCATCTCCGTCCTCCCCCGCTCGCGCCGAGAGACGTCGTCACGATCTCCTCACGAGTCGGACCGTCTCCGCCGGGCCTCCTTTCTCAGATCTCTATCTGACTTAGGCATCGGAGGGGATTTGGCCGGAACCAAGGTCCGGCCCCCTGACGAGCGTTCTCGTCTACGCAGGTGGGCAACAGACCAACGGGCCGAGGCTACCCCTCGCCCCTCTCCGACCACTCGATCAACCGGACAGTGAGGCTTCCCCTCACCGTCAGCCTTCCGTGGCCGAGCACGCCCCACCGAGGCCGAGCGTCCTAATCGGGTCCGAGACTCTCCCTCACCACCCGTCGGCCGTGCGTCTACCCGGGCGACTGAGGCTACCCCTCGTCCCCCTTCCAGCCGAGGCCGAGCACACCTGTCTGAGTCCGAGCGTCTCAACCTGGGCCGATGCTTCCCCTCGCCCCTTCTGCACCGATTCGAAACCCCCGAGGGACCCAAAGCGGGCCCCTTGACCACGTTGACCGGGCTCTCCACGGTCAACGCTTTGTAGTGAGAAAACACTCTGAAACAACATCCATTTGGTGTAACTCTAAGTCAAAATGAGCCACCAAAGCTAAAATAATATGTAACGAGTCCTTCTTTGAGACATATGAAAATGTCTCTGTATAGTCTATGCCATCCTTTTGAGTAAAACAGTTGGCAACAAATCTTGCTTTGTATCGTTCGATATTACCATTAGAGTCACGCTTGGTCTTGAAAACCCACTTATAGCTGACTTGCTTCACACCCTTTGGTAAATCAACAATATCCTGGACTTGGTTATCATCTATGGATTTTAACTCATGTTTTATAGCATCAATCCATTTTTCAGACTCATTACTTTCAATAGCTTCTGCAAACAAAACTGGATCATTATTGATTCCAATGTCTGTTTCATGCAAATATATTTTATAATCATTAGAAATAGCAGGTTTCCTTACTCTTTGAGATCTCCTCAAAAGTATTTTTGTTTCAGACATTTGTGGATTACTTTCTTCCATATGGTTTCCATGTGGATTACATTACGTGGCAGAGGTTTCCCTGAACTTTGTGGTAGTGTTCACCCCGAAGCATAACATGAAGTGGATGGGACACATAAATGACCATGAGGTTACCATACTAATCAAAAGTGGGGCTATCCACAACTTTATTTACAGGAGAGTGGTGGAGTAGCATGGTCTTCAGCTGGTGAACACATGCGGTTTCAATGTCATGATGGGGACAGACCAAATAGAGAGCAGCTGAGGGGTGTGTCGTGGGCTGATTTTGACACTACAGGGGATCCAAGTGGTGGAGGACTTCTTGCACTTAGATCTGGGGAGCACCAGCGTGATTCTGGGTATGCAGTGGTTACAGACACTGGAGGAGATGAAGGTGAGCTGGAAGATGCTGAGGATGGAATTCCAGGAGGGCAAGAGGACTGTGACATTGCAGGGAGATCCCATCTTATGCAGGACCATTGTCTCATTGAAGACCATAGCTAGGACCATCCAGGTAGAGGGGGTGGTTTTTGGTGGAGATGTAGGGTGTCGTGTGTGAGGAGGGGGTGAGGCCATGAGTGGGCAGGCCATTCTAGAGGAGGTGCGACAGTTATTGGAGCAACTCGAGGAGGTGTCTCAGGAGCCTCAGGGTCTTCCACCTCTTATAGACCATGATCATGCGATAGTATTGCAGGAGGGCGTGTCTCCTATCAGCGTGAGGCATTATCGTTACTCTCAGGCTCAAAATAATGAGATAGAGAAGATGGTGGCAGAGATGGTGCGTGCAGGAGTTGTTCAGCAGAGCGTTAGTCCGTTTTCTTGTTCTGTACCGATGGTGAAGAAGAATGATGGGAGTTGGTATTTCTGTGTGGACTACAGGGCGCTAAATAAGGAGACGGTCCCAGACAAGTTCCACATCCCAGTCATCGACGAGCTACTTGATGAGTTACACATGTCTACTATCTTCACGAAGATCGATCTGAAGTCAGGATATCATTAGATCAGGATGAGGGCGGATGACGTACCCAAGAAAGCCTTCAAGACTCATGAGGGCCACTATGAGTTCCTGGTCATGCCTTTTGGCTTGACCAATGCCCCAGCTATCTTCCAGGCCTTGATGAATAAGGTATTCCGCCCCTACCTAAGGTTCTTTGTATTAGTTTTCTTCGATGATATCCTTGTTTACAGCCGATCCCTGGGGGAGCACTTGGACCACCTATAGATGGTTTTTCAGGAGCTCCAGTACAACGAGTTGTATGCCAACAGAAAGAAGTGCTTATTCGGCCAGCCACAGGTGGAGTATTTGGGACATGTGGTATCTTCAGAAGGGGTGACAACAGACATATCAAAGATATCAGCCATGTTGGACTGGCCGCGCCACACTACTCTAACGGAGACTGAGGGGATTCCTGAGTTTGATGGGATACTACAGGATGTTCCTGCAGGCGTATGTTACTATCGCATGGCCACTCATAGAGCTGCTCAAGAGGGACATATTCCATTGGAGTGACGAGGCCACGCACGCATTTGAGGCCTTGAAGAAGGTCATGACTATAGTAACAGTACTTGCTCTACCAGACTTTACCAGACCATTCGTTATGGAGTTAGATGCTTTGGGGCATGGGCTAGGAGCAGTACTGATGCAGGAACAGAGTTGCATACTTTAGCCATGTCCTAATGGCGAGGGCGAGGCTGAAGTCTGTCTATAAAAGGGAGCTGATGGTGATTGCTCTAGCGATTCAGAAGTGGCAACCTAGCCTGTTGGGGTGGAGTTTTGTGGTGCACACGAGCAGATGAGCCTCAAGTACTTGTTAGAGCAGTACATGTTGGCATAGGAGCATCAGCAGTGGATGAGGAAGATGATGTGATACAAATTTGAGATACAGTACCATCCTGTGCTAGAGAACAAGACCGCAGATGCACTATCGAGGCACGATGAGGACATACGTTTGGCGGCCTTGTCGGTTTCTATACTGCAGGACTGTGAGCCACTTCTTCGGAAAGTGGAGGAGGATCAGGAGTTAATAGAGATACGAGCAGCACTACTACAGGGGTCAGCGGATCACCTAAGCTATTCTTCGCAGGATGTGAGGCTATTATATCAGGGGCATATAGTGATACCGTACACTTCTACCCACATCCATGTTATTTTGCAGGAGTTTAATAGCAGTGCGGTGAGGGGCCATTCAGGGGTCCTCAAGACCTATCATCGACCAGTAAAGGAGGTGTATTGGAAGGGTATGAAGAAGGATGTCTCGGAGATGGTGGCAAAGTGGGATGTTTGTCAACATCACAAGTACATGGCGATGGCTCCAGGAGGTTTGCTGCAGCCGCTATCCTAGCCAGAGCAAGGCTGGGAGGAGTTGTCCATGGATTTATTGATGGATTGCCCAGGTTTGGAGGATTCACTATTATACTTGTTGTAGTGGACCGCCTCAGTAAGTATGTACATTTACCACTACAACATCCTTATAGTGCAGCATCAGTGACAGAGGTTTTTCTGAGTAAGATCATTCGTTTACATGTGCCGCCAAAGTCCATTGTCTCTGATAGGGTCAAAGTATTCTTGAGCAGATTCTGACATGAGCTCTTTAGGTTGCAGTGCACTGTATTGGATCAAAGCATGGCATACCATCCACAAAAGAACAGCCAGACGGATGTGGTCAACAGGAGCATTGAGACATACTTACACTGTTTTATTTCTAAGACTCTGAGGTTGTGGGCGCGGTGGCTAGCTTGGGTAGCGTACTGGTATAATACCTCATTCCACATAGTGGCACAAACTACACCCTTTAAGATCTTGTATGGATGGTCCTACCATAATTGTTACATTATGGGCAGGATACTACACCTGTGTCGAAGGTAGAGCGGCATTTAACTAAGATGGACAATATGTTGGAGGAGTTGAAACATCATCTAGATCGGGCTCAGCAGATCATGAAGGATCGAGCAGACTAACATCGCAGGGACGTGCAAATTGACATGGACGATATGGGATACCTTAAGTTGTGTCCCTACATGCAGAAGTCCTTGGCCCACAAGAAGAATGAGAAGTTATCTCCGCGATACTTTGGGCCATATGAGGTTGATGCCAAGGTTGGTCCAGTGGCATATAGGTTGAAGTTACCCCCAGGATCGGTCATCCACCCAGTTTTTAATGTGTCCCAACTCCGACAGGAGATTGGTGATCATACACACTCACACTTCCTGAGACATTGACAGAGGACATGGATGTCATCTTAGAGCATAAGGAGTTGAAGGGGATATGGAGTGTCGGGGAGCGAGAGGTGTTGGTGCGATGGAAGGGGTTACCAGAGCATGAGAGCACGTGGGAGCTAGAGGGAGTCATAGCACAACAGTTTCCTGACTTTCACCTTGAGGACAATGTGGCTCTTTTAGGTGGAGTAGTGATGGCTCATCACGTACTTTTGACGACGCAAGAGAGTGCCGGACTCATCCACATAATTCAGGGACGTATTCGTCAACTTTTGGACTTTTTATTATATTTTATTATCATAGGGTGTTTGTGTAATTTTGATAATTAGGATTCTTATTTAAACCCCCATAGCCGGCCGGCCTTAGTATGCTTGTTTTGGATATTAATTTTGATAAATTGAGAGATTTTCTCGTTCTTTGGGAGAGGGCAGACGTCCTCTTCAATCAACTTCTTGGGACATCCTCTTCAATCGACTTCTTGGAAGAGCGATTACCTCTAAAATTGTTATCCACATATCTTCATTATTTTCATATTTCTACTAATAAATTTCAGATATTTACTAATTCTTATCAATATCATCATTACAATTTTGTTCATTGTTGCCAAGACTTGATGCAATATTTGGAACATTACTTGAAACGGCTATAGAAGATGTAACAGTTACGGTCATAAGTGGAGGGACATTTACTGGTAAATGAATATTCATCTTAATTTCCTTTACGTCCCAATCTTGTTGTTCCATACTCTCACTAAACCTTTCATTCTCAAGGAATTTTGTGGCATCAGTTTCCATAATTCTAGGATTGTGGTTAGGACGGTAAAATATATACCTTATTGATTCCTCTGGGCAACCAATAAAATACTCACTAATCGTTCGAGAATCTAACTGCTTTTCACATGGATTATTGATTTTTGCCTCTGCTGGACAACCCCAAACATGTAGGTGACTTAAACTAGGTTTCCTAAATGTCCATAGCTCCAAAGGAGTCATATGGACATCTTTACTAGGAAACCTATTTAGCAGATACATTGATGTTTTCAATGCATACATCCACAAAAATTTGGCTAAAGAAGAGTTACTTGTCATATTTCTACTCATATCCATTAATATTCGGTCATGCCTTTTAGCCACATCATTTTTTGTGTGGTGTGTATGACATAGTGTATTTGATAGATCTGCACTTTTTCTGTGTTTTGGGCCCATTAGAGGCATTTTGGGAATTTTTAGTCTTTTGGGTTTTCCTGTAATTTTGCATATTTCTGAACTCTATTTATAGGTAGGAGGGACTGAAGGATGTTGATTTTGAGAGAATATTGATATTAGATGTGAGATTATCCATCATTCTTCGATAGAGTGCGGATGTCCTCTTCAATTGGCGTCTTGGAAGAGCGACTACCACTTCAATTATGGTTAAGTTATCTTTTTATTTCAGTTTTTATCTAATAAAATTCAGATTTTGGTTTGGTTCCTATCAATTGGTATCAGAGCATCAAGATCCATGGCGGCGACGACGAGATCTAAAGACAAAATTGACGCTTTGGAAAAGAGATTCAACGGAGAACATGAGGGCGTTAAGCAAACTTAGCGAAGTAAGGTGAGAAACCCTAGAGAAGGTGTTAGAAACTCAATAAAAACATGGAAAATCATAGCACATCTCATGTAACCCGCGCACTTTGCATCTAAAGGGGACGACGCCGACAAAAACCCTAACTATGGGCAAAAGGCATCAACTTTGGTGGAGAAAGAGGAAAAATTCGACAACTTTGATGCGGATCTGCATCCAGATGATGAAGATCGACACATGAAAAGAAACGACAGGCTTGTCGACACTCCCCAAGGGCTCGCCATGGTCCAGGGAGGGCTGCCAGAACTGCAGGCAGGTCTACAGGGCCTGGCCAGCTTGCAGGCATGCATGCATGCCCTATGCGGCATGTGGACAGGGCCCATGGCCCCTTTTTGCAGCCTTGCAGGGGCCCGCCTTGGCCCGTTGACACTCTTGCATGGGCCCAAGGCTTTTGGCTTTCAATTAGATGTTCTTCCGAGCATCGGCATTTCTGTTTTGGGCATGAAGGATCTTCAGATGTGATTGACGACTACCATGGTTTCTTTCAAACGTCGTGAAAGACGGTGTATACCAATCTTATCATTTTGACACGTGAGGAGGCATGCCACAGACTTAGAACAGATGTCACACGTACTTCATACACCACCTTGAGGACAATGTGGTTTTTCAAAGGCAGGGTAATGATAGATCTGCATTTTTTCTGCGTTTTAGGCCCATTAGGGGTGATTTGGGAATTTTTGGATTTTTAGGGGGTGTTTTAGGAAATTTTAGTCTTTTTGAGTTTTTCCTGTAATTTTGCATATTTCTGAACTTTATTTAAAGGTGGGAGGGGCTGAGGGATTGGGTATGTTGATTTTGAGAGAATCTTGATATTAGCTGTGAGATTATCGCTCATTCTTCGGAAAAATGCGGACATCCTCTTCAATTGGCATCTTGGGAGAGCGACAACCTCTTCAATTGTGGTAGAGTTACCTTTTTATTTCAGTTTTTATCTAATAAAAATCAGATTTTGTTTTGGTTCTTATCAATATTATACACAAATACCACGTTCTTGAAGAAATTTTGCAAATGGACCAGGACATTGTCCCATTTCATCATATTTTCCATAATATTCACCACCTCTATCAGATCTTACGATTTTACTTTCATATCTAATTGTCTTTCAACTTCATTTACATATTTCTCAAACACGTCAATTGCTTGAGATTTTTTTAGCAAGTTGACATACGTGAAAAATCGTCAATAAAGGTGATAAATGTTGTGAGTGAGGGAGGCCTTTGGCCTCCCCACCAATTTATCCCTCCATTACTCCCCACTTATTGGAGTAATGGGGACCTTTGGTGTCCATGCCTCTTCACATTCCATATGAGATAAATAAAAAAAGAACCATGGCTCATAGCCATTGTTACTCGTTTTTTCTCTAAATCATAACACGTTATCAGCACTGAAGCTCTCATCTTTTGAGCTTTTTCTCCCGTATCCCCTCAAAATTAACCTCCTACGCATGAAGGAATATATTGTTGCGGCAATCCGGCTTGCGGCGAACCGTTGCGGCGATCTTTTTTGTGTATCTGGAGCGGGGATTTCGTTTTACGGATTTTTTATTACGATCGTCTCTAGATCTTTGATCTAGAAGTAAACTTTTTCGATCCCGTAGATAATTACAAAATATAGTTTGCTATGATTTTAAACAGCTTTTCTATTGGCTTGTATAAATCTGCAATATTCTGATTAATATCAAAATTAAAAAAATAAAAACCCCAATAAACCGTTCATCTACCCCCCGTGTTTGAGGGCACACCGATGGCCACCACCGCCCACCAGGAGGGGGGGCCTCTGTCGCACCGGTGTCCCCCCGGACGGGGGTGCCTCTTTCGCACCCCCAGACGGTGGGCCTCTGTTTGTGCCGCCCCCAGATGGGGGTGCATCTGTCGCCCGACGCCCCCCCGGCCGGGGGATCTATGTGATGCCCCCCCCGCCAGGGGAGGTTCTCTGCCCCCCGCCGGGGCGTTCTCTGCCGTCCCCCCCGACGTTGGGGTTCTCTGCCGTCCCCCCCGACGTTGGGGTTCTCTGCCGTTCCCCCCCTGACCGGGGGGGTCCTCTGCGCATCCCCCCGATGGGGGGTTCCCTATGTGTCACGACCCGCTTCCCATAAACAAAAGGCGAGGCGTGAAAAGTCTGCTCAGACTTGACAGACTTGAAGCTGTGAGGCTCCAGTCTGTAAAGCATCTGGTATAACTAAGTAAAGGTCCCGGCAATTGCGAAACAGAACAAAAATAATAATAAAAGAAGGAGAGATATTAAAATTATTCCAATCTCAGAATGTCCACAAATAAAGTTCAACATCACAGAAAAGCCACCAGGCTTAAAAGAGTCTAAAAAGGCCCAAGCTTGGCCAACAGAAATAAATGAACGTACATAAAAGGAAAGGCACTACGCACCGACAACCTAACAAGAACTAAGCAAAAAGTAACACAGAAGAAGTCTCTACGACTGGTCACCGGTGTCCTCGAACTCCACGTCAACAGTGGACCCAGGCTCAATGTCAACAAACACATCGTCCTCAGCAATGGGCTCTAGCTCAGCAACTAACTTGCGACACCCAAAAGAGACGAGGGCGCATGTCAGCAAGTCTACAAGAGACTTGTGCAAGGAAACTAAAAGAAAGAGAAAAAAGTCTAGCAGTTCTAAAATATGCGATGACATGGCAGTTTAAAGTATGGATGCAACAAGTAAGAAAGTGCAACAAGTATGACATGGCAAGGGTAGCAAAGCTACTAAAACATTCACATAGATTTACAAGACATGTAAGCACATCGTGCACAGAGTTTCCGCCTTTTGGCTGGAGCGGTTGTACGTGCCAAGTCCTAAGCTCAAGTGATCGCTTAACCCTACCCCTCCACGTGTAATCGGGCATTGGCTTTTGACCAACACATGTAGCCCGCTTCTGGTTCACGAGCCAAGAAGTGTATTTGGAATATAGTTGTGCCTGCAACGCATGTGCTTAGCCTCAACAAGGAAGTAAAGTAGCGTGTGCTACGAAAGCAAACATTCAAGCATGGAATGACATGTTATGATGCATGGCATGGCAAGAGTACATTTAAAGTGCGTACAAATATGGAATTTAAACGTGGCAGGCATGGCAGCGTACAAATAAAGAGCAAACAGATATGGAAATTAAACGTGACAGGCAGAATGTATGAATGACATGGCAGGGTGTCAGATCTAGCTTCTTTGTCAAGCTAGATCTTAAAGTTGCGTCTAGGCGACTATCATTTCGTCGCCTATTCTCTTTTACGCTAAAAATGAGGGATAGCCTAAAACATGGCCTAAAACATGGCCTAAAACACAAGTTGGCAAGTTTCAATTGCCTGCAATCAGCTGTTCTGCAAAACACCGTTCAATCAGTCCAATCTACCAATGTGCTCGGATTCACCAACCTACAGTTCCAGATTAGATTATCTTCATTAGTGATTTACTAAGAAATTAAAAGACCGATTTTAATCTTGATTAGCATGCATTGGTTGGTGGTCCTAAGAGTTCAGAAAAGTACCCTTACACGCTGTGAGAGCTACACTGGCGTCGGGTAGCGACACCAGGGGTTGGAATAAAGAAAGCGCTCCTAATCCAGATTCCAAAATAAGATTCCTACAATATCCAATCCATGAACAGCGATGAGATCAGCAAAGAGCATCCAAATCAGCGAGCAAAGTGGACGGTAGAAGAACTACGGCTCACGGGAAGCCGTAACAACAAACGGAGACGAAGGGGTCGACGCACACGAAGACTACGATGTTGAGCGTCGTAAGGGATGATTGTGACGTCTAGGAACACCTCTAGGCGAGGTAGGGGGCTGCCGAAATGATCCAACAGCGAAAGGGGGCGATGAGATCATGCAACGATGCGTCGGGACTTCGTTAGAACACGAAACAGCGAGAGATTGCTGTTTCGAAGCTATGGCGGCCTGAGGGGCTGCCCACGGCGGCAGCGAGGGGGCTTGGGGTCGACGGAGACACCGGAGAGGCGGTGACGGGCGGCGGCGGCTACGGCAGTAGCTGCTATGAGCTGCTACTGTGCAACTCACGCACACAGCGTGACTTCCGGCGAACGGGGGCAAAGTTCGACGAGGGTCGGGAACCACGGAGGTGCAGGGGACGGAGGGAGGTCGGGGCGGCGTCCTAGGGCCGCTCGGCAACGGTTTGAGGAAGAAGAATGTGAAACGATAGGGGGCGGCGGCTCTTAGATGTTTGCTGTGAAAAAGAACTTGGCTAGGTTAAAAAAATATAATACCCTAGGTTGCTATTAAATAGGTGAGGGGGCAGGTTGTCACACGTAAGGGGTGGGTCCTTGGTCTAGGTTAGCTTTAGTCTAGGGTTTAGATTGATTGTTTCCTTCTTTATTCTTTTATACACGATTTTAAAAACCCAATTGAAAAAGATGTGTGTGTGCAGGTGAGAAGTGGGGTGCGTGAGTAGGGTCGGCCAAAGGTAATTAGGGCTAGGTCAAAATAATTTTAAGATGTATAGTATTATAAAAAATTATATTAGGGATATAAGCCAAGTGAACTTAGGGTAAACCAATATATAAACTGGGGAAAGTGAAAGTGGGTCAAACGGGGGTCTAAAATTATGAGATAAATATTGGAGTGACCGTACCGACGAGAGAAACAAAACTAAGAAAACGGATCACAATTTCGACGACGAGAAACGAAACTAAAAATAAAAAGGCCTTACGACAAAAGTGAAAATCGCGACGTCTCATCAAACAAAGTCAAATCATAGGAGAACGACACGTGAAATGACGTTCCAAATTAATTCCACAATTTAATACTCTTCGAGATGGTCACAACGGCATATTACTCTATAGGGTTTGGATATAAACAAGGTCTAAAATAAATACGTGCACGAACGAGACTATGTGCATGAAAAGCGTACGATCGAAAACAGATCGTGACATCCTACTCACCTTATGAATGATTCCGCCCTCATAATCAACATCAACTACAGCTCGGAAACAAGTGCAGGAAGTGCTCTCTCATGTCATCCTCATGCTCCCAGGTGGACTCGCCAGGGGAACCATGACGCCACTGCACTCTAACCAAGTCGACGGTCTTATTTCTCAGCTGCTTCTGTCGTCGATCCAGAATCTCCACTAGTTGCTGATCATAGATAAGATCCGAGCGAACCGTGATCTCTGAGAAATCCATAGCATGAGACGGATCACCGACATATCGACGTAACTGTGATACGTGAAATATGTCGTGAACTCCATCCAGTGACGGTGGCAACGCCAAGCGATAGGCCACGGCTCCAACTCTCTCCAGGACGTCAAACGGCCCAATGTACCTCGGACTCAGCTTGCCTCTCTTTTCAAATCGGATAACTCCATGGTTCGGAGAAATCTTAAGAAAGACGTGGTCTCCAGGCTGAAACTCCAAAGGTCTCTGTTTAGCATCAGCCCAATGCTTAAAATGGTCCTGCGCGACCCTCAGCTTCTCCCTGATGTTCCTCACAACATCCACAGCCTCCACGATCATCTCTGGTCCTAACAGCTCCCTGTCACCAATGTCATCCCAGCTCAGTGGCAATCGACATTTCTTCCCGTATAGCACGGCGAATGGCGCCATGCCAATATGATCACTCCATATTTTACACCCTTTTTCTGCATGTTTGCATGCCACTTTGATCGCTCATATCGTGGTTTTCACTATTATTCGACAATATTGCGATGCTTTTCACGATTTCTTGTTTTTGTCGTATTTCAGGAGATATGGAGCAATTCGGAGTGATTTTGAGATCAAGAGGATTTTCACCCACTCTGGAGTGTCACCCAAGGCTCTTTTGAGGGCTATTCGGTGATGGAAGACAAGTGGAAGAAGAAGGAACTTCGTAGGAGCGACAAGGAGGCGAAATGATGAAGAATGTGCATCTACAACATGTCACTCGGCCGAGTGAAGCACTCACTCGGCCGAGCCAGAAGACCACTCAGCCGACCAGACCAGACACGCACCACAGAAGGAAATCAGCATGCACTCGGCCGAGTGACGATAGTCCACTCGACCGAGTATGCATATCCCATCGCCCGAGTGGCACGGGAAACCGCACCCACCAAAGGAGCCGACTTACTGTAATTTTACAGTCGATTTCAGTAAAGTCACTCAGCCGAGCATGGAATGCCCCTCGGCCGAGTGAGTAAAGCCACTCGGCCGAGTCACTTCCGAAGAAAGACCACCAAAAATCCCCGACTTACTGGAAATGTATAGGGTTTGTCACTCGGCCGAGTGACATTTGTCACTCGGCCGAGTGAGTCGCCCCGCCTGCTGCGTAAACTGCGATTTCTGGGCTACGCAGGGGCATTTTTGTCACGATTTTTTGGGCGATTTTGAGGGGTATTTAAACCCAGTTTTTGCCCTAGTTTAGGAGAACTTTTTGATACTTTTTGGCAGCCTTTTAGAGAGCTTTTTAGATCATTATATTTAGCTATTCTCTTGGAGATTGAAAGGTTATTTTTTGTTGGATGCTATTGGGTTCTCATTGGTTTGTCTCTTTTCTTATCAACAACTCTATTTTTGTTGATAATTTCTCTATTGCAATGAATTGTGCTGAATTTGTCATGGATTTTCTCATGAATTGCATGATGATTAGTGAGTAGTTTTATCGTCTTAGGGCATAGGTATGAACCCTATGGACCCTATTTCTAAATTGTGATGAATTGGTGAAATTATTGCTAGAATTGATTAGGGTTAGATTGAGATTGATTAATTACGGATAGCTAGGGATTCATATTGATTGGGATTTGCAAGAGATTGGGTCCCAATTGATAGAAAGCCCTAGAAATTCGATTTAGATTTACGATTGGACTTTCTAGAATTGGTTTGCAAGAGATTGGGCCAAAGCTAGGATTTTTAATCGTGTTTCTATACCAATATCTGTTTGCAAGAGATTGGACGGGTAAGAACTATCTCAACCTAGGTCGTAGCTCGAGTTTGCACGAGAGTGGGCTCGAGATACGGTTGAACGATGATGTCATTCTTCACGCTAGCGGCTTATGTTAGGGTTTGTAAGAGATTGGGACCTACCCTAGGTTTTCTATAGACTGGAAATAGCGCGAGAGCGTGAGCTTGGTTCTACATTTAGTTGCGACTAGTTCACCTAAAATTCAAGTCTAGCAATGATGTAACCTATGAATCACAACGATGAGAAACGGTCCGTAGCGGGGATTCACTATCCCTAGGCGCTTTATTTTATTGATATTTCTATCGACATTCGAACGATTGTGACAATTTTACCCCAAATTATTCTCGACCATTTTGATAGCTAGGTGATTGGAAGGAGACACTGTCATTGTTCCTCCCTGAGTTCGATACCCGCTCACCGCTACACCGTGTGCTTGCGGTAAGCCTACGAGTCGCTTGTCCCGGGTGCGTGTGCATACCGGGGCGCGATCAAGTTTTTGGCGCCGTTGCCGGGGATTCATCTCCGTGTAAATTGCGCCATATTTGGTTGTTCTCGGAGTTACATTTTGGAGCGACCAAGTTTTTGGCGCCGTTGCCGGGGAGGCGACAGTGTTTTATTCTCTTTACTTAGTGTCTTCTTTTCCTTTTATTACTTTTATCTTTTTACTCCTTATTCGTGCTAACAATTCCTTTGAAACTCTGTTTTCCTTTGCATGTACACGAGATCTACGGTGAACCCCGAGGAAATACTATTTGATCCGAAGATCGAACGTACCGTGAGGAGGATCAGAGCCGAGAGAAGGCACACTACGGAGGACAATTGTATGAACCGTGCGGAGACACCGAAGGAGCTAGCCGCACGTATGGCGAGGATCATATCCATCATAGATAGGCTTCGGCCTAAGACTTCTTCCACCACATCATCCATCGCCATGCCGGAATTGGCGGCGGACAAGAATTTTGAGCTAAAGACGAGATTGGTAGTATTGATACAACAAGACCCGTTTCATGGGAACACCCATGAGAATCCGCATTATCACATCCAGCTTTTCTTGTCCAAGTGCGCCACCTTCCAAATGCCGGGCGTTTCCGTTGATGCAATCCGGCTGCGACTCTTCCCCTTCACACTCAAAGATAAAGCTTTATATTGGTTGAGGACGCAAGCGGAAGGTACATTCATTACTTGGGATGAGTTGGCTAGCGCCTTCATTGACAAATTCTTCCCGCCATCCAAGACGGTGAAGATACAGAGTGCTCTCATGTCCTTTAAGCAAGGACCGCTGGAGACCCTCTATGAGGCATGGGCTTCAAGGATTTACAGCATCAATGCCCCCATCACAGTATAGAAGATTGGGAGCATGTTCACAGTTTTTACAATGGACTCCAACCGGGCACGAAGCAAATTATCGACGCAACCGCCAATGGAGCCATATTATCAAAGACCCCGGATGAAGCTACGTCCTTATTGGAGGAGATGGCATCTAATAACCAAAAATGGGGCGACGAGCGAGGTCATTCTTCTTCCTCCTTGAAGCCCACTAGTATATATGAGGCCAAGGCCGTAGCAGAGCTTTCAAACAAATTTGACTCGCTCCACAAGGTAGTGGAGAGATTGGAGAAATATATCACCGAGCCACATGGAGCACCCTCTACATCTACACCTATAAGCAATATGAGCGATTGGCAAGACCAATCTCAAGCCATGTATGTAGGAGGAGAGCATGGAGAGGGGGCCTTGGAACAAGTACAATATGTCGCGGGGAACTCCGGATATTGGGCCAACCCGGCCGCTAGAAACCATCCGGGCTTTTCATATGCAAACAATGATGGTGCTTTGAACCCCCCGCCACAACAACTTCCTCAAGCTCGGCCTCCACTACCACAACCTCAGTATCAACCGAGGGGTCCACCGCAACAAATTTACCCACCTAGGAAACAAGCGGGACCGTATAGACATCCCGGTTACAATCAAGGTTGGAGAGCTCCCAACCCACCTCAAGCTCAACCACGATCGGACCACGAAGCTAGGGTGGAGGAATTCATGGCGGAGCAAAGGAAGTTCAATGCTAGGTTGACGGTGGGACAAGATTCACTAAATACCGTCGTCGCTCAACTTGGGGAGCAACTTGCATTGCTTAACAAGAACACCCAACAATTACTGGCTCAACCCGAGCCCAATCCACAGAGCAACACCGGACACATCAATGCAGTGGTAGCGGTTACACCAAGGGGCGGGAAGGATACCACGCCCGCTATGACCCAAAACAAAGAACTCGTGGTGGAGATTTTGGAAGAAAAGGAACCGGCAATTGAAGAGGAGAGCCAAAAGGAGCTGATTGGAGAAGGAAATTCTAAAGTGGTGGAGCCACTTGATGAGCGCCGGTATATGCCACCAGTGTCGTTTCCACAACGGCTAGCTAGAGCCAAGATAGAGAAAAAGCTCGCCAAGTTCCTAGAATACTTGCGGGGAGTAAGCCTCAATATTCCTTTCTTAGATGTAATAATTGAGATCCCGTCTTACGTGAAGTTCTTGAAGGACTTGATTTCGGGAAAGAAAAGAAAGGAAAAAATCATGTTTGCGGAACAAGGAACTTGGTTTACCCGGAAGGAGAAGGAGCCGGCGAAATTGAAGGATCCCGGGAGTTTCTGCATCCCTTGCACATTAGGAGGCGTCCCTTTGCAAAAAGATCTAGTTGACTTGGGCGCGAGTGTGAGCCTTATGCCCCTTAGCATGTTTCGGAAATTGAACACGGGCACCGACTTGAAGCCGACCGACATGAGAATTCAACTTACGGACGGTCGGATTACTAGGCCGGTAGGGATCGTAGAGAATATTCCACTCCAAGTTCCAGGAGGGATATGCTTGCCTTGTGATTTTGTCATAATGGACATCAAGGAAGAGGGCGACACTTCGCTCAACTTGGACGCACGTTCCTCGCAACCGTCGGTGTTATCGTCGACGTGCGTGAAGGAACTCTATCCTTAAATGTCAAGAACATAGAAGTCGAGCTTTACATACCCAAGTCCATGAAACATATGCCCTATCATGAGGAGTTAGACTATGTGGATCTCCTCGATGAAGTGATTGAACAAGCAATCCCCCACTCTATTGGCGCTCTCCATGACGATGGCTTCGAAGAAGGCCAAGCTTCGAGTGAAGAAGAGAAGTTGGAGGACCCTCCAGATATCTCCACGGATGGTGATGAAGGCGACACTGATGTCGCAAGAATACGAGAGCTTTGTAAGCTCTTAAAGGCCAAGAATCTGAAGAAAGCTCCACCGAATGGAAGATCGGTGTCACCGGCCAAGAAGAAGATAGGAACAAGCTCTAGCTTGGGGGACTTATCACCCAACATTACCCATGATGAGGGGGCGTTGAGGAAGACCGATGAACATCACGACCCAAATCCAAACGGCCTTACCGACAAGTTCGACGGGAGTATCTCATATGCGCCCAACATCACGCGCTAAACGAATATCTAGAGGGGTCGAGCTTATGAACTTAAACGAGCACTTGTCGGGAGGCAACCCGACGATTTTTGCATTGTTTTTATTTGATTTTTATTTTTGGTTTAGACTTTTATTAGCGTTTAGAGTCTTATGTCCATGAAAATCGTGACAACGGGTCCTAATTTTCATGACAAGAGAAGGAGAAAGGAAGATCAATCATATGGAGGATGATCGAGGCAAGGGAGAGTGCTCCAGGAACGTGCTCAGGCCTTAGGAGGAGGAAGAAACAGACTGGAGAAAGAAAAATACAGACCAGAGCATAAACGGAGAGCCGATGCAGAAAACAGTACTTCACTCGGCCGAGTCGCTTATGCCACTCGGCCGAGCACAGACTCCACTCGGCCGAGTGGAGCACGAAACAGGGAAGTTTCTGCAGACCAACTCTCTGTCACTTTCTATAACTTTTAGCGTTAATTGCCACTCAGCCGAGTACCTTACCACTCGGCCGAGTGAAACAGATACCCTCCTAGCTCTAGAATTGCTGCCGAGTCGAGTTTCTCCCTTCGGCCGAGTGAACCAAAGCCACTCAGCCAAGTCATAAGTGGAGGGAGAATTTTGAAATTTTTTCGTTTACACCACTCGATCGAGTGACATTTTCACTCGGCCGAGTCGTAATAATTTCTATATAAGCTGAAGCGCCGTGGTGCGGATTTCAAAACACCAAAAAATCCCAATTTTCGCCCGAGCACGCTGTCGCTTGAGCTTCCTCGACCGATGCGATCTCTCCTCGCCCGCTGCGACCCTGCCGCCACCCGAGCCGACTCCCCTCATCGGCGATCGACACCCCACCGACCGCCGACGACCGGCCACCCCCCACCGTCGGCGCCGCCTCCGAACACCCCCATTTTACCCCCAAAATGCCCATTTCTACCTATTTCTCTTGATTTGTATGCCCATGAACCCTAAATCCAAATTAATTTTCATATCTATCTATTATCCCCCATCTCCCCCATATATATTGAATATTATTAGCAGATTTGATCGTTTGATTTGCAGGCTATCTTGGGGGAGCATTGGGGAGCTTTTGGACACGCTTTGAGCTTCGCGGCGGAGGCGTCTCTTCGCACACAGCTGTTTTCTCTCACGGCATGTTCAGGTACACTCGTTCCATCATTTAGCACGTCGCATTACTTATTTGGTTGGGACACGTCTCGCGGAACACATGTCGCCGTGCACTAGGCCACGTACACGGGGATCCGCTGCCAAGCGGAAGAGGACCGATGATCCTAGTCCCTCTTCCGCTAGGGAGGACCCCCTTCACCTAGCCCGCCACCGCCACCTACACAGCCGATCCCTGCCGATCATGTCCATCCACCCGCTCCCGTCGTCGGGCCGATGGGGATTACGTTTTGAAATGACGCACACCGTGCCAGATTCGAGCGTATCTACCATCGCTCGATAGTACCCTCTAGGTTTGCACACCTAGCTGACCTAGACCGCCTAGGGGTACTTGAGGGGCTTCTCACGTTGTACGACAACGTGGGATGGCGTGATTTTCTGTCGGTGTCGGTGGATACTTACATCCGTCTGACACTAGAGGTCCTCAGTTCCATTGGTCGGACCCTTTGAGGATGCTCGTTCCGTTTGATGGATCGAGAGTGTGAAATCACTCTCGACATGCTTAAAGCATTCTTCCAGTGGCCCGCCATCCCCGACCCTGACCGAGCCTACGCTCCCACGCACATCCCACCCCCTTCATTCGACACCCACACCTTCTGGACACGGATCACATGATCCACACTCGGCTTTGACCCTAGTAGGGCCAAGGCATCTGCTATTCTCCACCCCTACCTCCGCATTGCACAGCGCCTTATGGCGACTACTTTCCTCGCGAGGTACGAGCCCGGGACCATGTCTACGCCAGAGCTCTATATGCTCTATGCGATGACTCGCCCTAGGGTTCTAGATAGGGGTAGCGACGACTTGGTCCCCGCCGTCGAGATCGACATTGCCAGCTGGTTTTTAGACCGCTTTATCATTTCGGTGAGTGACGTGCATTTATATTTCATATGTTCACGCACGTTTTCTTTTGTGTTTTTCCGTTATTTTCCGCCGTCTCGTACCCGTTTCTCGTATTTTCTCGTTTTCTTTCACTTTTCTTTGTTTTTCCATGTTTGCAGGAGATTGTCCGCATAGGGGACATTTAATGAAGATATCACAAGACCCCGGAGCAACATGAGGAGTCACGCATGACCCAGGGGGTCAAACGATGAAGATATCATATTTCAGCCCCTCACCCGATCGGTTGATCATCTTCAACCGATCGGGTGATGCACGCGTGCACCAGCCGGTCACAGCTTAGAGCTCACGAGAAGTCACCCGGTCGGTTCGTAGGCCGGTTCAAAAGCCCAAAGCTCTCTGGAATTCGAAGCTGATTGCCAACCGATCGGGTAACTTTCACCCGATCGGTTCATCTGTACCTGAATCTCCAAAGCCAAGACACGAAGATCCAACTGGTCTCCTCACCCGGTCGGCACCAAGATCCAACCGGTCACATCCATGCTTCAACCGACCGGTTCATCCTGACCGGGTGAAGCCCCGCATCTCGCTGTCAAAGTTTGAAGCCGATCACCCGATCGGTTGACTTGTCAACCGATCGGGTGATATCTTTTTCTATATATAGGACCCCTAGGTTTCCAGAAACAGGAGTTGATTATTTTTTACTGTTTTCTTCATTTTGTGACGGCTGTAATTTCCCAGTTTTTGTAAGTTTTCATATCTTTGTCAAACTTTAGTATTATCTTAATTGCTTTACTACCATTGCATTTCTATTGTCTGATTATGATTTTGACGGTCCATTTTCGTTTAGATCGCTTTTTACTAAATATGTGTGAGTAGATCCCAAATCTTGGATTCCGGTGGAAACCCCTTCGTGGGCTCTCCCCGATGCGTCCATAGGGTTAGAAAATCGATAGGGATTAGGGATCTACCGGTTACGCGGGGTGTTTTATTGTCATCGGCGGAAAAAAGACCGCCTTTGACCGACCGTTGGGCCAAGGGGTAATAAACTTGACGGTTGACTCCCTAGCCATAGCTCGCGCCCTTAGCGTAGACGTCGAATCCTAGCGCGCGGGAGCTGCAGGATGAGATGTTGGGAGTTATCATTGCGAGCTTAGTGCTCCCGGAGTCGATCAGTGTTAATGGACACGGGAGTGCCCACTGATCGAACCCATGAAGTCCGTCGTATCATCCTGGGCATCGACCGGAATATCGGGCCCATGGGACACCGGTACCACATTCAGAGGCAACGTCTCACCAATAGACCCTAATTCCGATCGCTATCAAACCCGTAGGCCGTATCGGCAAGAATCGCATGATAGGGCTGAAGCCGGAGTCCCGGATTTTTACTTTATATTGTTTATCCCTGTTTTCTATTTCTGTGACAATCCATACACCGATTCGGGCTAGCTCGCCCATAGGGTGAACCGGTTCCAACTCTTGTGCAAGCACAACCACGCCTCCCTGTGTTCGACCCCCAAGCCACACTACAACACTGTGCGCTTGCGGACTACAAATATTTGAACCTTCTGCGGTCCCCCGACTTGCATTGCATAGCACGAGTTCCGGGGGGACGTCAAGCTTTATGTCGCCGTTGCCGGGGAGGCAACATGTTTGTACATTTTTTGGAACTTTCGAACCCTAGTGTCTAGCTCTCATCCCTACCTCACGATAATTTTCGCATTCTTCTTTTTCCTTTTTATCTTTTTATTTTTATTTTTATTTCTTACCTTATCTGTTTCTTTCCCACTTTTCGCTTCACGGGTGTTTGTTGTTTTTCATGCACAGGAGTTCAAGAAGCCTCGACGACTTGATCCCCGTTGATCCAGACATAAACGCCACCCTAAGGCTTTTGGCCGCCGAGAAGCGAAGAAGAGAGGATCCTGAAACCATGGGGGAGAACACCTCACCTCACAAGTCCATGCTGGAGTACTCGATGCCTTCCATCGAGTCCACCTCTGCCATCCGTCCTCCAGCTATTACGACGCAAAGCTTTGAGCTTAAGCCGTCCTTGGTGACGTGGATCCCGCAGGATCAATTTTTGGGTGCGCCCATGGATAGCCCCATTGAACATTTGGACTCCTTCTTGGAGAAATGTGACACCTTCTGGATAAACTGTGTCACTACTGAGGCGATCTGACTGAAGCTATTTCCCTTCTCTCTGTGAGATAAAGCCAATCTGTGGCTTATGGGGAAGGACCCAACACATTCAACACCTGGGAGAAGCTCTCCAATGCTTTTCTGACAAAGTTCTTTCCTCCGGGGAAGACCATGAAGCTGAGGAGCGAGATCTCCTCCTTCTCCCAGGCCAGCCACGAGTCCCTGCATGAAGCTTGGACGAGATATAAAGAGATGCAGCGAAGATGCCCTCATCACGAGCTTCCGAAATGGCAGATAATTAATTTGTTCTACAACAGGTTGAGGGATGACTTGAAATCTTCCATGGACGCCGTGGCTGGGGGTTCCTTCATGTAAAGAAGTGAAGAAGATGCCGGACATATTCTAGAAAATATGGCATCCAACAATGAGCGATGGTGTGACGAGAGAGCCACACCTAGATCTGGGGGTATTCACAGGGTCGAGGACGTCGACAAATTATCCAGCAAGTTCGACTTGCTGTCGACCCAGATCTCTGCACTAATGGTAGGAGCCGGTGGTGCCGGTACACAACATATAGCTGCGGTGGAAGTTGAAGTCTCTGGAGACTTTGACGGTGGTGACATCTCACCTCAGTTGGACCAGGCGAGCACACTATTCTATAATCCTACGGGAAATGCACCGTACCCTCCACGGACTAACTCCAACCCGGCCTACTCCCTAAACAACCGGAATCATCCCAACCACAGCTACTAGGCACCATATCAGCCATCACCTCAGCAGCAGCAACTACAGATATATCAGCCGGCTAGGCCATTTCAGCAGCAGCAGTTTCAGCAGCAACAACCCCCACAGCAGTATCAGCAGTATGCTCCCAGGAATCAGCAGCCAATCCAGCAGCAGCAGCAATTTGGTCAACAGAGGGCCATCTCTCCGGTTGAGTCCCTTTTGACTCAATACATAACCAACCAGGAGAAGATAAATCTGAAGATGGAAATGTGGCAAAGATTCCTCACTGATCAGGTGACCCAGCTGGGGTTGCAAGTGGCGAACCTTCAGAGACCGCAGAATCTTTTACCGCCACAGCCTGAGGTGAACCCGAGGGGGGGTGAATCAAACCTTAGCGCTCACGCATGAGCATGAGAATGTGTCTGCTATCGTCTTGAGGAGCGGAACACAAATTCCTACTAGAGTGCCACCCAGGGAACCGGAAGCACCATTGGCCGTTGAGCGGCCAATTGAAAAAGCTAATGACGATGGTACCCCGTCGCCAAGGATTGTGACTCCGGAGGAAGCCCCCGAAGAAGAGAAGAAGAAAGGAGAAGAAGGGAATTTGAGGGTATTCAAGCCCGTTGTGCCCTTTCCACAACGTCTGGCCCAAGAAAAAATTGACGAGAAGTATGGCAAATTTTTTGCCATGGTCAAGGATTTAAGCCTTCAAATCCCCTTCCTAGAAGCTATTGAGACGATCCCCTCCTATGTAAAATTTTTGAAAGATTTAGTGACAAGGGGACCCAGAAAGGAAAAGGTCATCCTAACGGCGGAATGCAGCGCTCTCATTCAGAGAGAAAATCCGCCGAAGCTCAAAGACCCGGGAAGTTTCTCCATCCCATGTTCGATTGGGGAAGTGCGAATCCAGAGGGCGCTTGTCGACCTAGGTGCGAGCGTCAGTTTAATGCCCCTATCGATGTACAAGAGAATAGGGATGTGAGACTTGGAGCCCATGGGTATGACACTTCAATTAGCCGACAGATCGGTTAAATACCCGGCGGGAGTAGTGGACGACCTCCCCGTTGATGTGAGTGGAATAAAAGTACCGGTTGATTTTGTGGTGATGGACATACCGGAAGACAAGCATACCCCTATTATCCTTGGACGGCCCTTTATGACAACCGCCGGAGTTTTGATAGACGTGAAGAATGTGAAGCTCTCCCTCAACGTCGGCCAAGAAAAAGTCGAATTTGACTTGGGCTTGTCGATGAAGTACCCCGATCCTCTGGATGACCCTAGTATCAATGCGCTGGAGCTGGAAGATGAGAAAGCCGTCGAAGCGAGCTCCTAGGAAATTCTCTCGAGAAATCCCCCCGACCACTTGGGAGACCTTGGAGAGCAAGTTGGCTCCCCAAAGAATGAAGTTGCTGATGAGGTGGTCGCACGACATGTGATCCCTCCCGGATTCCCAAAAGCTCCTCGTACGAGGAGAAAAGGCATAGAGCCCATGGGGCTCATCGGGGATGAGGTCCGTATCCTCAAACGAGTGGCGGTGAACGCTAATATGAAGGAGAAGCCCCCGGACCCCATCAACAAAGGGAGAGTCGTCGAACAAGTTTTCTTGTCGCCACCGACTACAACAGAGGGAGAAGCTGAAGCGATGCCTGACTTTAGGCATCACCCGTATCGCCCACCTTGAACATCATCAACGGGCGTCGAGCCAATGACGTTAAACAAAGGCGCTTCATGGGAGGCAACCCATGCTCTAAACTTTTGTTTCAATTTTTAGGATTATTTTTTTAACTTTATTTTATCTATTTTTATAAATAAATCCAGCCGCAAGAACATCCGTTGTGGAACTTAGGCGATTTGTGGGTTTTTGCAGAAAACAAGGCCCCAACCGATCGGTTGATAACTCAACCGATCGGTTGGGATGTATCAGCTAACAGCCGTGTCTGCCACTAAATGAACCGACCGGGTGAGGAAAGAAGAGACCGGTTGGCAGACCGGGTGACCTGGGGTAAACTCTCGGGAAAATTTCAAAATTCGTCAACCGATCGGGTGACAAGAAGCAAGACCGGTTGATGGACTGGGTGAGAAACCCTAAATTCTCGGAAAAATGTGTGGAGCGGTCAACCGATCGTTTAACATGTCAATCGACCGGTTCACCTGTAGCAACTCTTCAGCCGAAATTTTCGACCACTAAGTCAACCGATCGGGTGACAACTCACCCGATCGGTTCGACTTAAACCCTATAAATACCCCCCCGACCCACCCGTTCACATCCCCTCGCCCGATCGCTTTCTTCACCGTCGTTTCGCCTTCCACCCTCTCCCAACGGCCAAAAACTCCTCTCCCACTTCCTCCACTCCTCCATTAGCCTCTCTCTCCACCTCCCCCTTCCATCTCTCCATCTCTTTCTCTCTCTCCCTCTCCTATTTCGCAATTTTCTAGCCCTAATCCGCAATATCCACACCCTTTCGAATTTTAGCTGAAGAAGAGTGCCGCGGCTCCACACTTCTCCCATTGCATGGCATTGGGTCAACTACAAGCGAAGAACTCGAATCTCTGCTGGGGAACTTCGCTCCACTTCTCAAATTTCAATTTTTACCCTAGATATTTAGTTTGCTTGATTGTTCGTGTGTGTGCACTTCGATAGTATTTCACACTCATTTGCATCACTCACACGCACACATGGCCTGGGATAGAGATAATCGGAAGGGTATCTTGCGGGAGGAGGAACCGCCTAGAAAGAAACGGAAACAAACATGTCCTCCTCCCCACACACGTGAACTGACACTAGCCCCTCCCCCACCTGTCATCCGCCCTGTGGACCCCATGTTGGGCCCGCACAGGTACCTATTTAGGATCCAAGAGCAACAAGACTTCTACCACAGACTAGATGCTCGGGGGCATCTATCAACCAAGTTTGCCCACACCCAATCACTCATCGACCTCGGTGTCTTCACCAAGGTCGAGACTCTTTTTGCTAACCTAGGTTGGTTGGCCTTCCTGAATGCCTCTGCGGTATCCTACATGTCACTCACCCTAGAATTTCTTTCCTCCCTCGTTTGTGAGTCGGGGTCGACCGCCACTTTCCGGGTGCGTAACCAAACTATCCGCACTAATCTGAATACCATCAACGATATATTTGGTTTCCCTATTCTTGGGAATGACGCTATCCGACACTACGGATACCCGTCGGAATTTGACGTCGATAACTTTTGGTTTCGCCTCACCATACTCCCTCGCTATCCCCGAGGTAAGGCCAAGGCCTCCTCCATCTTCCATCCCATATTTCGTCTGGCCCATAGGATCATATCCTCTGCATTTTTTCCCAGGGACGAGTCAGGCACCGTGACTATCCCTGATCTTTTTATTCTCTGGGCCATGACTTTCCCATTTGTTCGTGATGATGATGGGATTAGCTTCAGGGCCCCGACTGTCCCTGTCCATGCCGGCGATTGGCTTGTTTACAAGCTTCTCGAGATTAGCAGGGCCGGGAAGGGCAAGATCTGTTGTGGGGGCATTATCACTATTATTGCTTCTTCCCCGCAGTTTAACATTCCCATCCCCCAAAATCTTCCTACTGCCGCAGGACCCTCACGTCTAGATCTTGACGTCTTGCGGCACATTCATATGATTAGGCCCCGCCACGAAGGTCGTTTCGAATTCAATTACGGCCACCCCCCTTGCCCCTACACCATTCTCCCCAACCCCGCTCACATGACCATAGCTTTAGTGGCTGATTGGACTTTTCCGCCTGATCCCGAGTTTCTAGCGGGGTTGCACCTTCCTTTCCTTCCCCCGGACACACGTAGACCACCTTCCCCTGCCGCCCACTTAGGCGAGCAGGATATTACTACGTCCCGGGGAGATATCGGGGCTGGCCCGAGTCACCCTATTTCTGCTCCTGGCCCTATCACTTCAGTGAGCCTTTCTCAGGCCACCTTAGGCCTTCTATCCAGTGCCGGCATGACCACTGCCACCGGCACTACTTCCACATCACTTGCCGGCACCACTTCCGCTTCACGTCAGTCCACTTCCTTTGGTCGATGCCAGGTCTCTGCCCGTCTTGCTCTCGAGAGGGAGGTCGCTGCCCTCCGTGATCTTGCCTCGTCATCTGCCCCCTTGGACCCATCACCGTCCTCCTTTCTCACTCACCCACGCTTCCTCTCACTTGAGAGGAACGTGGCCGCCATTCTTCACCTTCTCACTCACCTCCACGGACCACCACCACCCACACTGTTGGATCCTGTCAAAACAACGATGTTAGGATCAAATGAAGTGGAGAGACTTACGCTTGCGTACGCGGCACCGTAATCTCTGAACTTCGCCCTCGGATTCGCCACAACGGTCGGTACTTCGTCACGGAGGATCGAAGCAGCGTTTCACCGCCTAAATCTCTATTTAGAAGAGGATTTTAATGGAAGAGAGAAGAAGAACAGAAGTTGCATTATGCAAACTTATGGCATGGTAAGATAAGTGTAAATGCCTTACCCTTGGGTCCTATTTATAGGATTTAGGGGTAGTTATTGTAGGAAATATCTAAATATAATCTTATTAGCATATATTAGCACATTTACTTATCCTCTTCTTCATTCACTTATCAAGTGCCTTTATGCACTTATAAAGTGACTTTTTCCACTTATCGAGTGGTCCTTTTCACACGAGAAAAGGTTCTCTTCGTGCACGCTTTCGTGCACGCGACATCTGAGGTCCATAGGCCCTCATACATCCCCTCATGGGTGTATATATGTCGTCCATATCCAACATCTCCCACTCACACTTGAGGGGATTGTAAGGAAACATATTTTCCTTTAGCTCTTATGTTTATCATACTGAGAAATAGACCGTGTAACCGTCATGCGCATAGAGTCCGCTGTTGTGAGCTTGTTAGAGATACACAACACCCCTCGAGGTGCAAAGTTGAGTAGATCAACGCATGCTTTACCCTAGATTATTTCTTCACATTTCTTATACTTTATATTCAACAATTGAATCCCATCTGGATTACAATTGGCTGGCCAGCTTTGAATCTCTAAAGTCCAAATGTGAATATGAAATTAATCTTCCTCTTCTTGCGATCCTTTCGATCTTGACTTGACTTGCTTTTCTAACATGCCCCGCCGGACCGAATTGACCATAGTCCATAAGCAACATGCTGAGATAGCAATCACCCAGTCAAATCTAAATGAACCAATTAGAGTCCATGAGGGTAACGAGTTAAGACCCATGTGGTCTTTGGGTATCACATAATAGTAAACACAATTACTATTCTAACCCAATGGTCAAATGCATACGTAGTATGAATACGTATTACAACATCACTCCTTTCCCAAGGAGCGTATGTCGTAATGATGTTGTAAGGATGATGATCAGACACCACAATGTCTGATTTTGAGTCCCTTTTACTACTCAAATAATCTTCTGGACCCATATCCCGCATAAAACAAATAGGATTTAAGAATCCTCTTAGATCTTTTGTAAGCATCCATATGATGCAGATCTTTCATACGACCTATTTTGTTTAAGTAATGACTCTAAATCATCCGTCTGACGATTTTGACTTTAAACAGGTCTCATCTTTATTTTATCCGTCTGATATAATAAAGGCGGTTGCTCATGTGAGAGAGCCAACCTCAATCTGTCCGACATACTAGAAAATATAGCTGAGATTTTAAAATGTACACAAACATTTTCTAGAAACTCATATGCAATGTTGAAAAGAACTTATTCTTTTATTAAATTTGATCTTTTACAGACATGTGAATTTACATTGGTACAACTCAGCTCTTATGCAATCCTTGAGATGATAAGTGTTTGTAAAACACATCTCTGGGGATCGCCTTCGTAAGCGGATCCGCTATCATCTCATGCGTAGATATGTACCTTATGTCTACCTTCTTGGTCTTATCATAGTCTTTTGCAAATTTGTAGCGGATATCAATGTGTTTGGTCTTACAATGGAATTTTGGATCTTTGACATAGGCTATAGATGCTTGACTGTCACTGTGTATTGGTACAACACCTGAGTCACGTGCATCAATTAGCATGTCTAAGAATTTCCTAAGCCAGATAGCCTCTTGGACTGCCATGCTAAATGCTGCAAACTCGGCTTCCATAGTTAAAAGTGCGATGCAGGATTGTTTCTTGTTTCTCCAGGATATTGCACCAGATCCGAGTAGAAAAACATATCCTGAGGTCGATCATCGCTCATCGAGATCACCCGCCCAATCAGCATTAGTGTAGCCTTCGAGCCTCAAGGCAACTCCTTGATAGCATAAAGCATAGTCTGTAGTTCCTTTAAGATACCGCATTATCCTCTTAACCGCTTTCCAGTGTACTTGCCCTGGTTTGGATTGGTAACGACTTACCATTCCAACGGCAAAACAGATGTCCGGTCTTATACACATCATAGCGTACATAAGACTACCAACTGCACTGGAATATGGAACTTTTTCCATAATTTCCTTTTCCTTTTGGTTCTTTGGACACGATTTCAGCATAAATTATCGCATTTGCTTATAGGAGTATCAATGGACTTGCATTCCTGCATATTAAAACGTTCTAGAACCTTATTTATATAAGTCTCTTGTGAAAGAGAAAGAAGTTTCTTTGATCGATTCCTTGAAATCTTAACTCCAAGGATATATGCAGCTTCTCCCATGTCTTTCATCTCAAAAACTGATGAAAGCCAAGCCTTGATATCCATCACAAAGCCCTTGTCATTTCCGGCTATTAAAATGTTATCTACGTATAGAGACATAATAACATACTTGCTTTTAATCCTATTGATATATACACAGTTATCTTCATCAAGCATGGTAAAACCATTTGATAAGACAACTTCTTGAAATCGTATATACTCGATGATTATTTAAGACCATATATGGACTTACGAAGTTTACAAACCTTATGTTCGTTTCCTTCTTTTACGAACCATGTTGGTTGTTCCATATAGATCTCCTCGTCCAATTCTCCATTGAGAAAGGCATTCTTTACATCCATTTAAGGTAATTCGAGGTCTAAGTAAGCTACCATAGCCAGAATCAGGCGAATTGAGGTAAAACGAACAACAGGTGAGAAGGTCTCTTCGTATTCTATCCCTTCCTGTTGCGTAAAACCTTTCACGACAAGGCGAGCTTTATATCTGTCAATAGAGCCATCAGCCTTATGCTTGATCTTATGGGAGGAAATATGTGCATAGGATGCACACCCCCAAGGTTTCAAAATGTTTAAGTCAGGAGACCTTTGGTTCCACAACTCGTACGGAGTGGAGCTAACTGATTTCGAGGGTACGCGGTTCAAGATGAAAGCGGATGTCAATAATGCATCACCCCAAAAGGTGATAGGCAAGTTAGCTTGTGCCATCATTGAACGGACCATTTCCATTAAAGTCCTATTCCTCCTTTCTGCAACACCATTTTGTTGCGGAGTATAAGGCATATTTACCTGATGAACTATGCCCTTTTCATCACAAAGTTCTTTAAAACTTGTTGATTGATATTCACCGCCCCTATCGGTTCGCAAGACCTTAATCTTGCGATCTAATTGATTTTCCACTAAACTCATATAGTTTTTAAAGCAGGTTAATGCTTCACTTTTGTGGGATATCAAATAGATATGTCCGAATCGGGTGAAGTCATCAATAAAAGTGATGAAGTAGGACTTCCCGTGTCTTATCTTGACATTCATCAGACCACATATGTCCGAATGGATGAGCTGTAATGGAACCTCGGCCCTTGTGCCGGTTCCAAACGGCTTGCGACAAGATTTCCCTACAAGGCAATGTTCGCAGGTCGACATATCGACCTTTGAAACATTGGATAGAAGGCCACATTTGGCAAGTCTATCCATACACGTTGGTCCAATGTGACCAAGCCTTGCGTGCCAACAAATTATATCTGACTCATAAGTCGAAGAATTTGCAACAAGGAAATTTTCATTACCAAATGAGGAGTCATACATTGTATTTAATACAATAAATCCTTTGAAAACATACCCAGTACCAATTAAAGAATTATTACAAAACAAGTCCACTTTACAATCATGAAAAAAACCAGCTATAACCAAGACCCATTAACACGACCACAGATATAATATTCCTTCAAATATCCGGATCGAAGAGGACATCATGTAGTAAGATAGTGCGGTCGTTGTCCAAGACGAGCTTGCAAGTCCCAACGCCTTTCACTTCAACACGTGTGTTGTTTCCTACATATATCCACTTTGTTCCTTGGGGTATCCGTTGATACTCCACGAAGGACCGTCTGTCCCTTGCTATGTGGTCGGTGGCACCTGAATCAATTATCCAAAATGGATTAGATTCTACAAGAAATATTGAACTAGAAACACATATGTAACTAGTATTACAAGTTACCTTGTCACCTCCATCCGTACAAGAACGGGCATAGCGACCTAACTTGTTGCACTTGAAGCAGTTGATCCTCTTCAAGTCTTTCTTCTTGTGCCATTTCTTGTTCCCACCCTTATGTTTGGGTTTCTTGGTAGACTCAGGTTGCTTATTACGTTCATTAGTAAACTTCGAACGATTTTTCTGTTTCTTTCCCCCGTGTGAGGAACTAGCAACCATGTGCACTTCTGCACTTGGCTTGGCAGCCGCAAGCCGCTCTTCCACTAACTCGAGGTGCTTAGAAACATCGTTGAAGTTCTTGATGCTCTCATTATGAGTGAGATGCATCTTCATTTGGTCCCACCTATTTGGTAGGGAACGTATGACTGCTTCGATTTGTTGCTCATCAGTGAGCACATGACATGCATCCTTTAACTCTGAGATTAGATTCGCCATATGTCGCAGATGTTTTCCCATGGAATGATCTGGACGTTTCTTGTATGAATCAAATCATATAGTTAAAGAACGAATTTTGGACACTGAGGTGCCACCAAACTTCTCCTCAAGCTTGGACCATATGTCCATGGCTAAGTCATGCTCTCAGAAGATGCGCATTATGTCATCGGCCATACTGGACAATAACGTAATGCGAGCTATCTTGTTCTTCCGAAACCAAGCATCAAAAGCTTCCTTGTCTCGTCTGTGTTGGGCCGTAGTGCCCAACTCAGGTTCAATCATTACGTTCTTTAGAGTTTCGAGCACTTCTTGCTCCTCTAGAACAGACTGTATTTTAATGGACCATAATTTGTAAATATCGCCGTTGAGTTTTTCACCTTTGTTCAACTCAGCGACGATGTTCTTAGCGGCAGAAGACATTTTAGCTTTAAAATGCTGCAAAAGACATGAAAAGAATGTTCGATCAAAAACATTGCATTAATTTCATATACATAGTCATCATATTGTTACATTTTCATGATTCATTATTCTCGGCCAACGGACCGACCAGGGAAATGGCTAGTCAATGGTTCACTACCCCTAGACTGAGCTGAGGTGTCCCACAAACTAGTCCAAAAGACCACTGGTCGAATCATGATCCATTGAGATACTGAATCAATCGAATGTGAAATTTCAGACTAGTTTAATATCACTCCCACCTGAAATTTCAGAGCCGGCCTGGCCATGGCCGGCCTTGGCCCCTTGGCCATGGCCGGCCTTGGCCCATATGGCCATGGCTGGCCTCGCCCTTGCATGGGGTTGGCTGCACACCCCCCACTGGAGGGGTGGCCGTGGTAGTTATTGGCCGTAGCCAACCCCCTCCGCATGGGGAGGGGGGATGCATAGCCTCCATGGCCCATATGGCCATAGCGATCATGCACCAAAGAGGTCTTCTTCTCTGATGAGAATTGTTCCAACCGCCATCTTCTTCTCCGATGAGGCACCCGTTCGTCGAGAAAACGGTTTTGCTTCAATGGCCGTGTGCCAAAAAAATGAAGAGAACGTGTTTTCAAGGCCGCAAACTTCACGCTCTACATGAAGAGAGTTCACATTCTCAATTGAATGGAGACTCAGCATCCATGAGGAGCGCGAGTTTGGTGAGATGAACGGTAAGTTCTTACCGTCACGGAGAGTTCCTGTAATATCCGTAATGGCAGAAGACCCTAACGTGAAAAGAAAAACTACTGCGTTCTCTCCGTCACGATGCGCACCTACCATATCCATAATGGAAGGATACTCATTCGTGAAAGAGACAACGCCTCGTTCATCGGTTAGACTGGGGCGACGGTTAGACCGGGGCGAACCCGTATGGCTCTGATACCAATATTGGATCCTGTCAAAACAACGATGTTAGGATCGAATTAAGTGGAGAGACTTACGCTTGCGTACGTGGCACCGTAATCTCTGAACTTCGTCCTCGGATTTGCCACAACGGTCGGTACTTCGTCATGGAGGATCGAAACAACGTTTCACTGCCTAAATCTCTATTTAGAAGAGGATTTTAATGGAAGAGAGAAGAAGAACATAAGTTTCCTTATGCAAACTTATGGCATGGTAAGATAAGTGTAAATGCATTACCCTTGGGTCCTATTTATAGGCTTTAGGGGTAGTTATTGTAGGAAATAACTAAATATAAGCTTATTAGCCTATATTAGCATATTTACTTATCCTCTTCTTCATTCACTTATCAAGTGCCTTTATGCACTTATAAAGTGACTTTTTCCACTTATCGAGTGGTCCTTTTCACACGAGAAAAGGTTCCCTTCGCGCACGCTTTCGTGCACGCGACATCTGAGGTCCATAGGCCCTCATACATCCCCTCATGGGTGTATATATGTCGTCCATATCCAACACACACCACCACCTTCACCACCTCGACGATCCTCACCTCCCCCGTCACATTCTTCTCCTCCACCATCCCACCCATCCCCACCTCATTCACCCCCACCTAGGCGATCATCTCCCCCACCCACATCTATTCCCATCCCTGTATCCACTTCTCCTCTCACGACCACTTCCATCGCCCCCACACCTCCTCCTCCCTCCACCATCACTTCATATGTGTGCCGTAAGAAATTACCGGTGCGCTCCAAATCTCTCCCACCGCCACCCACTGCCGTCACCATCACGTCTTCTCTCCCCATTTCTATCCCTTCTACCACCGCCTTTATCGCCGTACTTCCACCACAACCCACCTCCACCGACACTCTACCCATCGTTCACACCACCACTGCACCTATTCTCCCACCTCTGTCCACACTTCTCTGCATACCACCCGTCTCTACCGACCACACTTCCACACCCTCTTCCGAGGAGGGCGAGGATTCGCCTTCTCCTGATTTTTGATTTCACTTTTTTTTACCTCCCCCTTGCATATCTCTGCACTTTCACGATCATATCTCATTGCTAGCATTTTCATGTCTAGCTTGGGGGGAAATCTATTTTGCTGTGTTGTCGTGTTTTGTCTTCTTTGTGTGTGTGCTTGTTTCATTTGTCGTGTCGTATCATTTTCTTTCTTTCTTTTTCTATTTTTATGTCGTGTGGTTTGACTTTGATTTTTCTTTATTTTCAGTTTCGTATCTGTGTTTTCCATGTTTTTCATTTCTTTTTGTGTCAGTGCGTATTCCCCCCATTTTCATTGCCCTCCCGTACTCACTCTTATTGCATTGAGGGCAATGCAAGCTTCAGCTTGGGGGAGTCGCACTTTGTGCATCATTTGAGTCTTTCTTTTTCGTTTTTATGTCGTTTTCTTCTTGTTTTAAATTTTTCTTTTCTTCTTTTTATCTCCTTCTCCTAGAAATGAACCATATATGATGAATTGCCACGAAATTTCACACACGCCTAGCATGGCATCGATAATCACATTCACTAACCCTAGGATATCGAGTCCACTTGCATTTCATGCATCATGGGTCCACTTAGCTTTTTGTGAGTCGTGTGTCGTGCCTAGCTGTTTGGTGTGCTTCTGCTTTGTGATTTTACTTTATATACCTGTCCAGGAATGACCCCTAGATTATCACGCTTCGATATGAATAATGCGGTATTTGCTTCTCTTGTCTGTTTCTGTATGCATGACTATATATACCGTATGCCTCATTTCGCATGTGTCGGGATTCCACAGTTAGGACTAGGATAACCCATTTAGCCTATGCTCTAATTAGCAAGTAGAGTTTCCTCTGCCCAAGTGTTTAGATTTCGATTTCTTTTTTGTTTTACTTGGTGCAAATCCCCTCGTCGTGTACCGTTCTTCCACTTGGGAGAGTACACATGTGTATAGCCAAAAACCCAAAAATCCAAAAAAAGAGAAATGAAAAGAAAAACCCAAAAATCCAAAAAGAAAAGAAAAGAGAAAAGAAAAAAATATGTATAGCCAAAAATCCAAAAAAATCCAAATACCCAAAACCCAAAAATTTCCAGTGTGAATATTTTTCCTATCTACCGAGAATAAAGGGAAGGCAAGAATTTGCACCGAGTGTTCTATTCCACATCATCTCAACCCCCATCGTTTTCGAAAACACTTGGTTTAGGAACTTTTTAGCTATTACCTAGGCTATAGTGTGGTGATTTCCTTAACCCTAGTTGTGGAGTCCCTGACACATGATATGTTTTGATTCTCTCTCTATTCTCATGCATGCTTGAACTACATATATTCACCGCTTAATTCGAATCGAATCGATATTTGGGTCATTTCTTGGATTTGTGTATATCGAGCTTTATCGCACATCGTAGATAGTGACACGGACTGCTAGAGCACGACCACACTCACTCGCGCTTCACCGCGTGGGCCCACGGCACTTGTCTGGACTCGTATTCCTTGGTTTAGTGATGTGATTTGGCGTTTGCTTGCTTGGTGTGTCGTTTTTGATTTTGTTGGCCCTGACGGGTGATCTAGGATATAAAGTTTTCTTTTTCTCTCTTTCTCTCTATTTTCTCCCTTCGAGCTCCTACTCTCACTCGTCTTCCTCGATGACGAGGAAGGGTTCAGCTTGGGGGATTTTGACGTGCGTTTATATTTCATATATTCACGCACGTTTTATTTTGTGTTTTTCCATTATTTTCCGCCGTCTCGTACCCGTTTCTCGTATTTTCCTGTTTTCATTCACTTTTCTTTGTTTTTCCATGTTTGCAGGAGATTTTCCGCATAGGGGACATTTAATGAAGCTATCACAAGTCCCCGGAGCAACTGGAGGAGTCACGCGTGACCCAGGGGGTCAAACGACGAAGATAGCATATTTCAGCCCCGCACCCGATCGGTTGATCATCTTCAACCGATCGGGTGATGCACGCGTGCACCACCCGGTCACAGCTTGGAGCTCACGAGAAGGCCGGTTCAAAAGCCCAAAGCTCTCTGGAATTCGAAGCTGATTGCCAACCGATCGGGTGACTTTCACCCGATCGGTTCATCTGTAGCTGAATCTCCAAAGCCAAGACGCTAAGATCCAACCGGTCTCCTCACCCGGTCGGCACCAAGATCCAACCGGTCACATCCATGCTTCAACTGACCGGTTCATCCTGACCGGGTGAAGTCCCGCATCTCGCTGTCAAAGTTTGAAGCTTGTCAACCGATCGGGTGATATCTTTTTCTATATATAGGACCCCTAGGTTTCCAGAAACGGGAGTTGATTATTTTTTACTGTTTTCTTCATTTCCCAGTTTTTGTAAGTTTTCAGATCTTTGTCAAACTTTAGTATTATCTTAATTGTTTTACTACCATTGCATTTCTATTGTCTGATTATGATTTTGACGGTCCATTTTCGTTTAGATCGCTTTTTACTAAATATGTATGAGTAGATCCCAAATCTGGGATTCCTGTGGAAACCCCTTCGTGTGCTCTCCCCGATGCGTCCATAGGGTTAGGAAATTGATAGGGATTAGGAATCTACCGATTACGCGGGGTGTTTTATTGTCATCGGTGGGAAAAAGACCGCCTTTGACCGTTGGGCCAATGGGGAATAAACTTGGCGGTTGACTCCCTAGCCATAGCTCGCGCCCTTAGCGTAGACGTCGAATCCTAGCACGCGGGAGCGACATGATGAGACGTTGGGAGTTATCGGTGCGAGCTTAGTGCTCCTGGAGTCGATCAGTGTTAATGGACACGGGAGTGCCCACTGATCGAACCCGAGAAATCCGGCGTATCATCTTGGGCATCGACCAGAATATCGGGCCCATGGGACGCCGGTACCACTTTCAGAGGCATCGTCTCACCAATAGACCCTAATTTCGATCGCTATCCTACCCGTAGGCCGTATCGACGAGAATCACACGATAGGGCGGAAGCCGGAGTCCCAGATTTTTGCTTTATATTGTTTATCCCTGTTTTCTATTTCTGTGACAATCCATACACTGATTCGGGCTAGCTCGCCCATAGGTGAACCGGTTCCATCTCTTATGCAAGCACAACCACGCCTCCCTGTGTTCGACCACCAAGCCACACTACAACACCGTGCGCTTGTGGACTATAAATATTTAAATTTTCTGTGGTCCCCCGACTTGCATTGCATAGCGCGAGTTCCGGGGGGGACGTCAGTGAGCGCTCGCTCACCTATCTGTTGTGGGGGTCTAATCACTCTTTTGGCCCGTATGACCGGCGTGGACCTACCTGACGACCTGTGTCGAGCTTTGGGCCCCACTACGCTTTCGTTAGATGTTATGGCCTAGATGAAGATGCTTCGTCCCCACGGTCGTCAGCACTGGGTGTGGTTGCATGGTCCCTTCAGCGCTGACTACATGGTTCTTCCGAGCCCAGCTCGGACACACATTGGACCGGCTCACCTGGACTGGATTCCAACGATGGATCTCCTCATCCCCGCTGCCTACGTGCTTCAGCCCGAGGATGCTGAGCAGGCACCCCCTGCACCACCTGTTGACATCGTGATCCATCAGCCTGCACCTGCACTGTCTGCACCTCCCGACACCTCTGTCCACATGTCTATTAGTGTCGGGAGAACTTTAGCTGAGTCCACCACCACCACCACCAACACTGAGCCTATGTCCGTCGAGCCCATTGCCACACTGAGCCCCGAGCTCCACCCACCATTCTTGAGAGCAACGAGTCTTCCTTCACTGCCGCCGTGGAGAGCCTCTCCCGATTACTGTTCTCGACTCCTGGGGAGTCATCTTTTGTGCCCTACACAGCCTCCTCAGTCGTCGACCTTTCGGTCTCCACCGCTCCTGTCTTTACCGAGAGTGTAGTGACTTCTATTCCCACGTCTGTGTCACTGACCTCTCCTGCTGCCTCATCGCCCATTTAGACTTCCACTTCTACTGCTGCTGCTTCCACTTCGACACAGCCTACGTCCCAGCCTCACACCGAGGCTGGGCATCACGTCGTGAGCACAGCACCACTACCCCACTACCCTGCTGGACCCATCCTCTACACTGCCCGAGTGAGACAGCCCCGCACTTCACCTGTTAGACCTATGCGTCCCCCTGCTCCACCACCCCCGATACTCTAGTTCAGAGCATTCGTGCTCTTGAGGGGCTGTTAGTGGACTTAGAGGGGACTTTAGGGCTCTCTCCGCCACAGTCAGTTCTGTGCAGACCCGCGTCGCCATGCTTCCCGATATTCAGGCTTGCCTGAATCAGATTCTGGCGCGTCTGCCCCCACCACCGACACCCACCCAGCATATACCACACCCACCACCTCCACCACCACCTCCACCACAGGACGGTGTTGGTGCAGCCCCACCACCAGCTTAGGCACACTCTTGATGCCTCTGATATTTTTGTCATTTTGCTGCCAGTTTGTTCTTGGGCCTGGTGATTTTTTGCCCCCCCTCCTCCACGTACTATTTTGGTGCCTTCCGGATCATATCTTTTTTATATCTTTTTGGGAGTGAGGGAGAGACTTTTTGGGGACACCTATATTTGCACCATCCTGATTTTTGCATGCATCACATTCATTCACATCTCATTTTCTTTTTGTTTTTTCTTTCTTTTTCATCATGCATGCATCCTCACCCACCCCACCCACTTCACGTCTCTCGGTGTGCTACACTCCGCACATTGAGGACACTGTGCAATTCATCTTGGGGGAGTGAGTTCTCACACTTTTTATTTTTGCCACCCATTATTTTTGATTTCTCACATTTTCTTTCCACTTTTGCACCACTTTCACTCACTTTTTCGTTTTTTATCATGCATCACGTTTTCTTATTTTCTTTGTGTGCCGCATTGTACATAGTAGTATCTATTTTCTTTTATCATTGTTTCTTTCATCTTTTGCTAGAGATGACTTTTCTGTGATGATGATGACGTGGTGTTAGCTTATCTCTATGTGCATGCTATTTTGTCACGTCATAGCTTTTGTTTCAGATATCATATGCTATGTCCTGCTTTGCATTTGAAATAGTAACACACTCTTTTTCTGTATGAATATGGATGAAATTCTGTTATTAGCTGATGTCTGATGGTTCATATGTATGCTTTTCATAGAAAAAACACCAAGCTTCACGCATTGATTGCTTATATCCGGAGTACTGCTTTCCTTTCTCATATCACTTCTTATTGCATGAATTGTACGCTTCACTTTCAGGTTGATTGAATGATTGCTAGGATGATATATCTGGACTAGTTTACTTTTTGAGATTAAACTGAGTAGATTATATTACTCTGCTGAAAGTTGTCGTGCACGTCATATAGAGTGAATCGAGTGATACATTTATTTCTTTCTCCACATATCTTGAGCATCATTTCTCTATTTAAAATTCATTGGTGAATCCCCCCTTAGCAAGTCTATTATCGGCATTTCCCCCGTTATTAATTCTCATGCTCCAAATCCCCAAAATCAAAAAGAAAAAAATATATATACATGTATATCCTTCTCTCTTTTGATTTGGGATCGCTTATGTATATGTTTATTCAAAAAAAAGATAAGAGAAGAGAAAAATTGAGAAAAAGAAAAGAAAAGAGAAAAGAAGTTTATAAACGATCCCATCTCATACTCTCTCTCTTTCTTCCCTCTTTTGTCTTTGTTTTTATTTTTTATTTGGAGCTTCAAAAGAAATGGGGATCGAACATATTGATCTGTTTATGCCACCACGCTTATGGATAAGCTTGGGGGAGAGGATCCAATGATGTGTGAGAGAGTGACTACTTGACGGTGCATGACAACTGTCACGCCCCGCTTCCCAAAAATATGGAGGCGAAGCGTGAGAAGGTCCGCTCAGACTTGAAGCTACAAAGCTGCAAGTCCGATAAGCGTCAATCAATTTAAAACTGCAGGTCCTTGCAACGCGAACGAAACAAAGATAATAATAATGAAATGAGACAAAAGAATAATCTCAGAATATCCATAAATATAAATTCCAACAATGCAGAAAAGCCACCAGGCTAAAAGAAAAGAGACTAAAGGCCCAAACATGGCCAACAAAAGTACAAAGTACAAAGTAAAGAAATGGTGCAAGCACCGACAACTAACAGCAAGCTAAAACAAAAGTAACTCCACAGCCACTAAGACTGGTCTCGGTGTCCTCGTACTCCTCGACGAACGTAGGCTCAGGCTCAGCGTCAGCAAAGACCTCGTCCTCAACACCTGTCTCTGGCTCAGGGTCTAACATGTGACACCCAAAAGAGCAAGGGGCACATGTCAGCAAGTCTGGAAGACTTGTGCAAGTGAAACTGAAAGTACAAGTAAGAGCAACCTAGCAGTTCTAGCATGATGCAATGACATGACAGTTAAAGTATGAGTGCAGCATGTAAAGTAAAGTAAAGTAAAGTACGAGCATGGCATGGCATGGATGACAAGTATTACATGAATCATTCACAAGACAAGTACCAGACAAGGAAAGTAAGCACCTCGTGCACAGAGATTCCGTCTTCTGGCTAGAGGGCGGATCAGACCTCTCCTAAGCTCAGTTGACTGTTTATCCCTACCCCTCCACGTGTGTCGAGCCAGGGCCTTACCCCCGAATGGGAATGCTCGCTTCTGGAACACGAGCCAGGAAGTGTTTTATCTTGCTGGTCTAGGGGTGCACCTAGCCAGTCAAGGGAGTACAAGTACAAGTTTTGTAGCGTGTGCTACCAATGCGACATTCAATGCATGGATGACATGACATGACAAGTAGTAAGGCGTACAGGTAAGGAAAGTAAACGTGACAGTTTAGTATGCATGAACAACAAGTTTAAGGGTTGGATCTAGCTTCGTTGTCAAGCTAGATCAATTAGGTGACGGATCTAGTTTCGTTGTCAAACTAGATCAAGTAGGCGTCTAGCCAGCTATCATTTCACTGACTAGTCTCTTTTACTCTAAAAAAACAAGGAAGTGGCCTAAAAACATGGCCCTACACAAGAGTTGGCAAGTTTCACGTGCCTGCAAGCACGACGTCTGAGCACACCGTCCAATGAGTCCAAAGATCACAATTATCCTACGTGCACAAGTCCACCGGCCTAAAGTCCATATTATTAATCTTGATTAGTGATTTCTAAAACATTTAAAATACTTTAAAATACTGATTTTTAGTCTTGATTAGCATGCATTGGGTTGGGGGTCCTAGGGGTGCAAAGCGTTACCTCAACACGACGCGAAAGCTACACCGGCGTCGGGTATCGACGCCGGGGGTTGGAATAAAAGATCGCGCTCCAAGTCCAAATTCCAATTAGATTACTTGCTGGAAATTTCAGAGCAATCAACCCGGGCGACGATTCCAGATTCCAAAGCTCGCACGTGCGACGACGGGCTACGACGTGCGACGACGTCGTACGCGACGAATCCTCAAAGAGCAAGCACCTAGGTGGGGCCCACAGTAGTCCTAGGGGCCTTTGGGGGACCCACAATACCTCTGGAGAACTTGGGGGGCCCACGGTGGCAAGCGGTGCGACGGATGCGGGGTTGCGACAAGTGGCTCTCGGTCGTACACAGCCAATGCGGGGGAATCTCTCGGTCGTGCGCTCAAAATGCGGGGGCTGCGACGTTGGGGTGTGCAGTGGCTGCGGGGCGAGGCTTGGTGCGAGGGTTCCTATCGGTCAGACCGGTCGGGAGCCTCGGTCAGACGCTGGATGCGGGGCGGGGCAGCGTTGCAACGTTACAGCGCTCGCAACAACGGTCGGTGCGGAGCAGCGGGTCGGTCGTGCGGGCTGCGGAGCGGAGCGACAAGCGGGCGATGGTGCGGGGGTCGGTGCGGTGCGGAGATGCGGGGATGTCGAACGGGTCTCTCGGTCTGACCGAGAGATCCTATCGGTCGAAGCGGGGAACGGAGCGGCTGCAGCAGCGGGGTGCAGGCGGGGCTTGGTGCGGGCGGAAGCATCGGTCGGAGCGGGGAAAACGGCCTCGTTCTCTCGGTCTGAGCGGTGGCTGAACGTCGCAACGTTGCGACGAATCGTCGCAATGTCCAATTTGAGTTTTGGAAGAGGCTAGGGCTAATTTCTTGCGAAAACAGGTCTTCCTAGGGGTTGCTTATATAGTATAGATGGGTTGACTTGGTCTAGGGCTAAATCTAATAGGATTAGAATATTAAAATAATTTAAAATTTGAATTAAAACTACTCCAACTCACCCAAGGGTTTGACTTGGTCCAAATGAGCTGGAATTTGGCTCAAAAATTCTTTAAAACGTTTAAAACTTAAATAAATTTTATTTGGCCGAAAATAATTTATAAATTAATTATTAAAAATAATATAAAACTTGTTAAAAATATAAAAGTGGTCAAATAAACTCCAAAAATTATAAAATAAATATCGTGGTGATCGTGGCGACCAATGTGAGCTAACTAAGAAGACGGATCTCAAATTCGACGTCGGACGACGAGACTAAAAATAGAAACGTCTCCCGTCAAGAGTGAGAATCGTCATGTCTCATCGAGTAAGTTTAAATTGTGGACAAACGACTCGAGAAGTGTCGTTCCAAGATAGTGCCACTATTTAATACTCTCAGAGTCGTTCGCAACGGCATATCACACGAAAGTGTTCACAAACAACCAAGGTCTAAAACAAACACGTGCACGGACAAAAGCACGTGCACGAACAACGTACCACGAAAAGTGTTCGTTACAACAACCTAGGCTAAGTAATCTTCTATACTCGGTGAGATTGCTAAAGTTTCACGAAATCCAGAAATCGACACTTAGCACTCATTTCATGAAAACCATACTTTTCTATTCTTACTATTCCATATCGTGTGATATCTCTTAAACTCCTTATAGAAAGCATTCAATTGAAAACTGTGTGATCTATGGTTGTGCATACCGCTTTAGATGCTTCAGACGATGTTAATCCTAGAATGATTCCATATTTCATGCTATTCTGATATTTTGGGGTTTTCTATTTCAAATGCATCATTATACTATGATATCGAAATAAAAGTCTGTGACGTTTGTTTTATATTCGATGTATGCTATATGAGTAAGCAAAAACCACGTCCTGAGAAGAATGATCTAGCACCCCCCCTTCTTCGCTTTCTATTCTTTTTTTATTTTTTTTATTTTTTATTTTCTTCTTTTCCATTATTTTGCCCGTCGGGTTTGCTTTTTACTCATCTTCCTCGAGGACGAGTAAGAGGTAAGCTTGGGGGGTTTTGATCACTCCATATTTTACACCCTTTTTCTGCATGTTTCATGCCACTTTGATCGCTCATATCGCGTTTTTCACTATTATTCGACAATATGGTGATGCTTTTCACGATTTCTTGTTTTTGTCGTATTTCAGGAGATATGGAGCGATTTGGAGTGATTTTGAGATCAAGAGGATTTGCACCCACTCCGGAGTGTCACCCAAGGCTCTTTTGAGGGCTATTCGGCGATGGAAGACAAGTGGAAGAAGAAGGAACTTCGTAGGAGCGACAAGGAGGCTAAATGATGAAGAATGGGCATCTATATCTTGTCACTCGGCCGAGTGAAGCACTCACTCGGCCGAGCCAGAAGACCACTCGGCCGACCAGACCGGACATGCACCACAGAAGGAAATCAGCATGCACTCGGCCGAGTGACGATAGTCCACTCGGCCGAGTATTAATATCCCCTTGCCCGAGTGGCACGGGAAAATGCACCCACCAAAGGAGCCGACTTACTGTAATTTTAGAGTCGATTTCAGTAAAGTCACTCGGCCGAGCATGGAATGCCCCTCGGCCGAATGAGTAAAGCCACTCGGCCGAGTCACTTCCGAAGACAGACCCCCAAAAATCCCTGACTTACTGGAAATGTACAGGGTTTGTCACTCGGCCGAGTGACATTTGTCACTCGGCCGAGTGAGCCGCCCCGCCTGCTACGTAAACTGCGATTTCTAGGCTACGCTATTGGGTTCTCATTGGTTTGTCTCTTTTCTTATCAAAAACTCTATTTTTGTTGATAATTTCTCTTTTGCAATGAATTGTGCTGAATTTGTCATGAATTTTCTCATGAATTGCATGATGATTAGTGAGTAGTTTTATCGTCTTAGGGAATAGGGATGAACCCTAAGGACCCTATTTCTAAATTGTGATGAATTGGTGAAATTATTGCTAGAATTGATTAGGGTTAGGTTGGGATTGATTAATTACGGATAGCTAGGGATTCATATTGATTGGGATTTGCAAGAGATTGGGTCCCAATTGATAGGAAGCCCTAGAAATTCGATTTAGATTTACGATTGGAATTCTCTAGAATTGGTTTGCAAGAGATTGGGCCAAAGCTAGGATTTTTAATCATGATTCTATACCAATATCCGTTTGCAAGAGATTGGACGGGTAGGAACTATCTCAACCTAGGTCGTAGCTCGAGTTTGCACAAGAGTGGGTCGACATACGGTTGAACGATGATGTCATTCTTCACGCTAGCGGCTTAGTTTAGGGTTTGCAAGAGATTGGGCCCTACCCTAGGTTTGCTATAGACCGGCAATAGCGCGAGAGCGTAAGCTTGGTTCTACATTTAGTTGCGTCTAGTTCACCTAAAATTCAAGTCTAGCAATGATGTAACCTACGAATCACAACGATGAGATACGCTCCGTAGCGGGGATTCCCTATCCCTAGTCGCTTTATTTTATTGATATTTCTATCGACATTCGAACGATTGTTACAATTTTATCCCAAATTATTCTCGACCATTTTGATAGCTAGGTGATTGGAAGGAGACACTGTCATTGTTCCTCCCTGAGTTCGATACCCGCTCGCCGCTACACCGTGCACTTGCGGTAAGACTACGAGTCGCTTGTCCCGGGTGTGTGTGCATACCGGGGCGCGATCACAATACTCACCTGGTAGCTGTTATTGTAGGCAAACTCCACATGATGGAGATGATCCTCCCAAGATCCCTTGAAGTCCAACATACACGCTCTCAGTATGTCCTCCAAAATCTGAATCGTCCTCTCGGACTGGCCATCCGTCTGCGGGTGATACGCGGTACTAAAACTCAGACTCGTACCCAGGCTCTTCTGCAGACTCTGCCAAAACTGAGATCTGAATCTCGTGTCTCTGTCTGACACGATACTCACGGGGACTCCGTGAAGTCGCACGATCTCCTGCACGATTCACATTACATCACTATCTGAACTAGGAAAAGAAATAAAACGAAGAGTAAAGAATTTTACCTCCATATATCTCCTTGCTAGCGTCTCAGTGGACTGTCCTACTCGGAAGGGAATAAAGTGCGCAGATTTGGTCAATCGGTCTACGATCACCCAAATCGCGTCATTCTGCTTTGGACTCCGAGGTAGTCCAGTCACGAAATCCATAGTGATGTGTTGCCACTTCCACTCCGAAATCGGTAGCGGCTATAGCAACCCAGCCGTATGCTGATGTTCCGCCTTTACATGCTGGCATACCAAACACTTGGAGACACTCCGAGCCACACTCCTCTTCATACCATGCCACCAATAGTTCAGACGAAGATCTTTGTACATCTTGGTACCTCCAGGATGCACAGAATACTACGAGCTATGTGCCTCAACAAGCAACTCCTCTCTAATATCTCCAGCTGGCACACAAACTCTGGCTCCATACCTCAGCGAGCCATCCTCATGAATCCAAAAATCAGTCTGCAGACCGGCTTCTACCTGCTCACGGATCTTCCTCAGCTTCGAATCTCCAGCCTGACATGCCTTAATTCGATCCACGATCGTCGACTGTATCTGCATACACATCAATGACGAAGCCTCTCCAGGAAGCACGATCTCAATGCCAGACTCGCAAAAATCCTGCTGCAACCTCCACTGTGAAGTCAACATCATCGCCGCTGGTAGTCTGCTCAGCACATCTGAAACCACATTTACCTTGCCATGATGCTACTGCAAGTCGATCTCATAATCTGCCATGAGCTCCAACCATCGACGCTGTCGCATGTTGAGCTCCTTCTGCGTGAAGATATACTTCAAGCTTTTGTGATTGGTGAAGATCTTCACCTTCTCACTCCGCAAGAAATGCCTCCAAATCTTGAGCGCAAATATGACTGCAGCCAACTCCAAATCGTGCATCGGGTAATTCTTCTCATGAGCCTTAAGCTGAAGAGAAGCATACGCAACCACGTGCCCATGCTGATGCAAAACACAGCCAATACCTTTGCCAGAAGATCGTAAAAGATCTCAAATCCTCCACTCCGATCGGGCACAGCAAGAACAGGCGCTGATGTCAGCCTTGCCTTCAGAATAGAAAAGGCCTCCTCACAATCATCTAACCAAACAAATGGCACATCGTTCCTCGTCAACCGAGTCATCGAATCGGCAATCCGAGAAAAGTCCTTAATGAAACGCCGATAATAACCTACAAGCCCAAGGAAACTCCTGATCTCAGACGCTGACTGTGGAACCGGCCACTCTCTGATAGCCTTAATCTTCTACGGAACCTGCATGGACCTGCATGGGCCACCAATAAAACCTGTCATGACCCGCTTCCCATAAAAGGAAGGCGAGGTGTGAAAAGTCCGCTCAGACTTGAAGCTGTGAGGCTCCAGTCTGTAAAGCGTCTGGTATAACCAAGTAAAGGTCCTTGCAATTGCACAACAGAACAAAAATAATAATAAAAGAAAGAGAGATAATAAGTATTATTCTAATCTCCTGACACCACATGCCCAAGAAAAGCAACCCTATCAAGCCAGAACTCACACTTGGAATACTTAGCATACAAACGATGCTTCCTCAAAATTTCCAATACTGTCCTCAAGTGAGATGCATGCTCTTCCTCTGACCTTGAATAGATCAAGATGTCGTCAATAAAGATAACGATAAACTTATCTAGAAAGTCGTAGAAGATCATATTCATCAGGTTCATAAAGACTGCGGGTGCATTGGTTACACCGAAAGGCATAACCACGAACTCGTAGTGACAATACTTCGTCCTGAATGCTGTCTTCTGGATATCTTCCTTCGTAGTGACAACACTCTCGATCCTCCAAGCTGATCAAAGATGTCGTCTATACGAGGCAATGGATATCGATTCTTGACAGTGACGACATTCAGCTCCCTGTAGTCCACGCACATATGACGCGAACCATCCTTCTTCTTCACCAGCAACACCGGTGCTCCCCACGGAGACACACTAGGATTAATATACCCCTTCTGTAAAAGCTCATCCAGTTGCCTTCGCAATTCATCCAACTCTACTGGAGCCATACGATACGGTGCCTTTGAAATGGACTGCGCTCCCGGAATAAGATCGATCGAAAACTCAAGGGCTCGATCGGGCGGCAGTCCTGACATCTCCTCGGGGAAGACGTCGTCGAATTCTCGCACCACAGCTGATCTACTCTGCTCCATTTGCATGGCAACTATCTCCACCGGCTTGGCCCGAAACCTGACAGGACCAAGCGAACTGCTGCCTCGACTGAACTCAAACACATGATGACCTGGAATCTCGAACACCACCTTCTTCCGCTGACAATCGATCGTGGCATAGAAACTCCCAAGCAGTCCATCCTAAGGATGGCATCATAGTTGATGATGTCGTGGACAATAAAGTCAACGTAAAGCTCATGTCCACAGACCACTAAAGGACAAGACTTGCAACCACGATGCACCGAGACCACGCCATTCCCTGTAACGATATCCCAACTCTTGGGAAGAGGGAAGGTCGACAAGGAATGCTTGTCCACGAAGCTCCGGGATATAATGCACATCGATGCACCAGAGTCGAAGAGGACTCATGCAGGGAAAGTGCAAACAAAATTCACACCTAACAAACAATCTAACAATCAAGTCCTATTCCATCAAACATAATATATTCTAGTAACCAAACATATTTTAACAAACAAGATTAACTAAGGAAAGGAAAACAACTAGACTGAGGGTTACCTGCAATAACCTCATCCTCAGCCTCAGCCTCAACTGTAGTCATCAGGAAAGCCTGCCTCCTCGGCTGAAAAGCCTGCTGAAAAGCCTGCTTCTGTGGAACAAGGGCTGCTCCACGTCCAGTAGGTACAGGTGCTCTCTGCTGCAACGGCTGAGCTGCAACTGGTCCTCTCTATGGCTACTTAGACTTCGGGCAATCCTTCATGACATGAGCTGGATCACCACAAACCAAGCACTGTCCCAGCATCTTCCTGCACTGCTCCTTGACATGCCTGGTCTTGTCGTAGAAATGGCAAGTCTTCTGAGTAGGCCCACCTGGCCTCTTGAACTGCACCGACTGGTTAGTCTTGAACCCAGGCCTAACCACTGCTCTGACCTGCTCCATAGGCCTATTCCCAGCTCCAGAAGTCTGCCCTCTCTTCTGGCTCGCAATCAGCTCATGCCTCCTAACAGCTACCAGCAACTTCTGATAAGACTCCAAATCTGACGAAGACATCAGGCTCTGCAAATCTAGGGAAAGACCCTGTAGAAACCTCTGAGCTCTCTCCTCGGTATCCTGCACCATCTTCGACGCAAAGCGACTCAGCTTGGTGAACTCCTGATGATACTGGTCCACCGACAGGTTTCCCTGCTTCAGATCAATGAAATGCTGCAACATCTCCCTCCTGGCAGCCTTTGGGAAATACTCCTCATCGAACCTAGCCTTGAAAGTATCCCAAGGAACATGTTTCACCAACATCTCCTCCTCTGCATCCCACCAACTACGGGCATTATCCTTGAGCTGCTTCTTCACCAAATCAACCCATCCAGCCGGGTTATTCTTCGACATCCTCAGATTGTCCTCCATATTCCGGATCCACTCCTCAGCAGCCAACGGTCCTTTAGATCCATCAAAATAGGTCGGGACCAGCTCCCAAAACTGCTTCGCTCCCGGCTCGAAGCGAGGGGCATTCAGAAGCATGCCCTGCTACACCGGCATCATCTGATGCATCATCCTCATGACTTCAGCATTGGTGGGCTCTCTATCCGGCACCGCATCACGGTCGGGCCCACCACCAGCTCGGGTATGTCGTCTTCCAGCCATCTAGTGACATAGAAAATGAATTAAATTAGACTCAAGGCTTATGGCTTTGATGTTTTAATTTATTTAATGGAAATTCTATTTTTATTATCGTTGTTCCGTTAATTCGCAGTTGCAAGAGGGACCTGCATGGGCCACCAATAAAACCTGTCACGACCCGCTTCCCATAAACGGAAGGCGAGGCGTGAAAAGTCCGCTCAGACTTGAAGCTGTGAGGCTCCACTCTGTAAAGCATCTGGTATAACCAAGTAAAGGTCCTTGCAATTGCGAAACAGAACAAAAATAATAATAAAAGAAGGAGAGATATTAAAATTATTCCAATCTCAGAATGTCCACAAATAAAGTTCAACATCACAGAAAAGCCACCAGGCTTAAAAGAGTCTAAAAGGCCCAAGCATGGCCAACAGAAATAAACGAACGTATAGAAAAGGAAAGGTGCTACGGACCGACAACCTAACAAGAACTAAGCAGAAAGCAACACAGAAGAAGTCTCTACGACTGGTCGTCGGTGTCCTCGAACTCCACGTCAACAGTGGATCCAGGCTCAACGTCAACAAACACCTCGTCCTCAGCAACAGGCTCTGGCTCAGTAACTAACATGCGACACCCAAAATAAACGAGGGCGCATGTCAGCAAGTCTACAAGAGACTTGTGCAAGTAAACTAAAAGAAAGAGAAAACAGTCTAGCAGTTCTAAAATATGCGATGACATGGCAGTTTAAGGTATGGATGCAACAAGTATGACATGACAAGTGTAGTAAAGCTACTAGAACATTCACATGGATTTACAAGACAAGTAAGCACTTCGTGCACAGAGTTTACGCCTTTTGACTGGAGCGACTGTACGGGCCAACTCCTAAGCTCAAGTGATCGCTTAACCCTACCCCTCCACGTGTAATCGAGCATTGGCTTTTGACCAACACATGTAGCCCGCTTCTGGTTCACGAGCCAGGAAGTGTATTTGGCATAGGGTTGTGCCTGCAACGCAGGTGCCTAGCCTCAACAAGGAAGTACAAGTAGCGTGTGGTACGAAAGCAAACATTCAAGCATGGAATGACATGTTATGATGCATAGCCTGGCAAGAGTACATTTAAAGTGTGTACAGATATGGAATTTAAACGTGACAGGCATAACAGAGTACAAATAAAGGGCATACAGATATGGAAATTAAACGTGACAGGGAGAATGCATGAATGACATGGCAGGGTGTCAGATCTAGCTTCGTTGTCAAGCTAGATCTTAAAGTTGCGTCTAGGCGACTATCATTTCGTCGCCTGTCTCTTTTACGCTAAAAACGAGGGATATCCTAAAACATGGCCTAAAACACAAGTTGGCAAGTTTCACTTGCCTGCAATCAGCTGTTCTGCAAACACCGTCAATCAGTCCTATCTACCTATATGCTCGGATTCACCAACCTATAGTCCCAGATTAGATTATCTTCATTAGTGATTTACTAAGCAATTAAAAGACCGATTTTAATCTTGATTAGCATGCATTGGTTGGGGGTCCTAACAGTTCAGAAAAGTACCCTTACACGACGCGAGATCTACACTGGCGTCGGGTAGCAACGCCAGGGGTTGGAATAAAGAAAGTGCTCCTAATCCAGATTCCAAAATAAGATTCCTACAATCGCCAATCCAAGAACAGCGACGAGATCAGTGAAGAGCGTCCAAATCAGCGAGCAAAGTGGACGGTAGAAGATCTACAGCTCACGGGAAGCCGTAACAACGAATGAAGATGAAGGGGTCGATGCTCACGAAGACTCGATGTTGAGCGTCGTAACGGCTGATCGTGATGTCGAGGAACACCTCTAGGCGAGGTAGGGGGCTGCTGGAACGATCCAACAGTGAGAGGGGGCGACGAGATCACGCAACGACGCGTCGGGACGTCGTTAGAACACGAAACAGCGAGAGATTGCTGTTTCAAAGCTACGGCAGCCTGTGGGGCTGCCCACAGCGGCAGCAAGGGGGCCCGGGGTCGACGGAAACACCGGAGAGGCAGCTACAGGCGGTGGTAGCGGCGGCGGCGGCGGCGGCGGCTGCTGCGAGCTACTGTTGTGCAACTCACACATGGGACGAAGTCCGGCGAGGGTCGGGGCCCATGGCGGTGCATGGGACGGAGGGAGGTCGGGGCGGTGTCTTAGGGCTGGTCGGTGGCGGTTTGAGGAAGAAGAACGTGAAACGATAGGGGGCGGGGGCTCTTAGATGTTTGCTGTGAAAAAAAACTAGGCTATGTTAAAAAAATATAATACCCTAGGGTGCTATTAAATAGGTGAGGGGGCAGGTTGTCACATGTAAGGGGTGGGTCCTTGGTCTAGGTTAGCTGTAGTCTAGGGTTTAGATTGACTGTTTCCTTCTTTATTCTTTTATACAAGATTTTAAAAACCCAATTGAAAAAGATGTGTGTATGTGGGTGAGAAGTGGGGTGCGTGAGTAGGGTCGGCCAAAGGTAATTAGGGCTAGGTCAAAATAATTTTAAGATGTATAGTATTATGAAAAATTATATTAGGTATATAAGCCAAGTGAACTTAGGGTAAACGAATATATAAACTGGGGAAAAGTGAAAGTGGGTCAAACGGGGCTCTAAAATTATGAGATAAATACTGGGGTGACCGTACCGACGAGAGAAACAAAACTAAGAAGAAGGATCACAATTTTGATGACGAAAAACGAAACTAAAAATAAAAAGGCCTCACGACAAAAGTGAAATTCGCGACGTCTCATCAAACAAAGTCAAATCGTGGGAGGACGACCCATGAAATGACGTTCTAAATTAATTCCACAATTTAATACTCTTCGAGAGGGTCACAACGACATATTACACTACAGGGTTTGGATACAAACAAGGTCTTAAATAAATACGTGCACGAACGAGACTACATGCACGAAAAGCGTACGATCGTTAACAGACCGTGACACTATGCGTCTGCCCCCAATCGGGGGGGGGGGGATCAGACCCCCCGGGCGGGGGGCTCTCTGTGCCCCCCCCGCCCCGTATGCGGGGAGGGCCTCTGTGCGCAACCCCTCCCCTCGGACGGGGGGATCCTCCATTGCGTCGGCTGTTTTACGTAGGCAAGGGGAGATGGGGGACACGATCTGTAAGATGAGAGGTTGGGGGATTTTTACTTTCCTTAACTAATAACCTAAAGGTTGTTTTTAGGGCTTGAGTTAAATTTAATTTTTTATATTACAGCCTATGGGCCTACAGCCCAAATCAGAATAATAATTTATTTTGGCTGTTTATTTGGGCCAGCAGCCCAGTTAATAACATTGAAAATTACTATGAGTATTATTTTGCTATCGGGCCTGCTGCCCGCCTCTAGCCCACAGGACTTGCGGATTATGTTATTTTATCTGCTACTATTCAATTATTAATCTCTTTAGCATTGGATAAAAAAAATTAATTTAAGTTAAATTGGTTAAACGGATCCTGAGACCACTATGTCTTTAGTTACCTAACCTAAAGATGAATGACGTTTCCCCATGGTCTAACTAATCATTTTAACTTAAATAAACTATTTTATCCAATATTTGGGCTTAATGATTTTTGTAATGTCTGTGATATTGCGCTATTATTATTTGCATGTTGCATATATAACTGCATGGATGTTTAAATAAGTCAAAATGCGATTTTTGGGATCGTCCAATTTTTGATACCCTTTTTATTATATTCCTTCTCTTTGTAATTTTTTTCTGAGAGAAATTTGTAGTGAGGAATTTATGTATAATGCCAAAGACCGGTGTTATTACCTATGAAGATGGAGGAGAAGATTGCATAAAGCTGGGACCCAAAAAGGGTTTCCAAATTGTATTTTTCTTTATCTATTTTATGGACTGTAGTATGGACTTTGGACATTTTAAGTTTGGGGTATCTGGCCGATCCCTGCATTATTTCTTATTTATTTTTTTAAGCATGATGTTTAATTATTAATACATGCTTATTTAAATTGCATAGATTTAAATGGCAAAATTGGCAAGCGTCGATTTCGAGGTTCTTGATGCAGCGGGAAAGAACTATCTTTGTTAGCAAGTGGACCTGAAGTTCCACTTGCGTTCGATGGCACTTCTCCAATCGATTCTGGCCCCTACAGTGGCCGAGACACCTGCTAGCAGTGCCCCTGAAGTGGCACAGCCATCTAGTAGTTCTCCTACGATTGTCTCCGATATAGATAAGACGAAAGCCATTATCTATATCAGGAGACATATAGATCGAACCTTAAAGGCCGAATACTTAACGGTTGAAGACCTTTTGGAGTTGTGGCAAGCGCTGGAGGCAAGTTATAAACATCAAATTGATGTAATATTACCACATGCCAGTTATGAGTGGAAAAACCTTGAAAACTTCAGGACTATAAGTCCATTGCTGAGTATAACTCTGCACTTCACAATATCACCTTACGCCTGAAGTTTTGCGGTGAAGAAGTGACTGAGTATCGCATGTTGGGAAAAACATTTACCTCGTTTCACGATGAAATTTTCATGCAAGAGTATCGTGAACGCAACTTCACAAATTTCTCTGATTTTATCTCTTTGCCTTCTTAGGGCAGAGCAGAATAGAGATTTACTGCTTGTCACTCATAATTTGCACCCTGCTGGTACTGCCCCTATCCATGAAGCCCACCATGTTTCTTCACAGAAGTGGAAAAACAAGAAGAAGGCTAGAAAGAACAAAGGGAAAGCTGTAATGAAGCCAACAAGAGGAGCAGCACCCCAGACCAACAACAACAACAAAGGGATGAGAAACTTCACATGGAAGCGTAAGAACACTGATCCAGTGTCATTTCCTAAGAAGAACTGGGAGGATAAATGCCATAAATGTGGCATGACTGGAAATTGGTCTAGAAACTGCCGCACTCCTCGGCACCTCCAGGATTTGTATCAAGCAAGCCAGAATTCTCAGCCTGAAACAAACTTGGTGGCTGTTCAACCGCTCACCAAGTTCACTGAATCCAGTAGACAAAATTTGAAGAACCTAAGGATTCTTTAAAAGGGTGAATTTCCTTGTCCCCTTTGTTTTCAGGGAAAACTAATAATGAGACCCTCCCTCCTGAAAGTGGGATTAGAGTCTCCTAGCTTCCTAGAGAGAATTCATGGCGACATTTACGGGCCTATTCACCCTGCAAGTGGACCATTTCTGTATTTCATGGTACTGATTGATGCATCTACAAAATGGTCTTATGTGTGCATATTTTCCACTCGCAACCTAGCTTTCCCAAAACTATAAGCACAAATAATTAGGTTGCAGGCTCATTTTCCCGATAATCATATCAAGAAATTACGTCTTGATAATGTGGGCGAATTTACTTCACAAGTCTTCGAAGACTATTGACGGGCAACGGGTATTGAAGTTGAACATCATGTAGCTCATTTCACACCCAGAATGGATTAGCAGAGTCTCTTATAAATAGACTACAATGGATTGCATGTCCATTGCTCATGCAATCCCAGTTGCCTGTGGATGCTTGGGGGCATGCTATATTGCATGCCACATCGCTGATTAGGATAATGCCCTCAGGTGGCCATATATTATCCCCGATGCAACTAGCATATGGTGCACTCCCAGATATCTCTCATTTGAGAGTGTTTGGTTGTGCGGTATATGTCCCAATAGCACCATCTTAGAGGACCAAAATGGGTCATCAGTGTCGTCTTGGTATCTATATTGGGTTTGATTCGCCCTCTATTATTAGATACCTGGAACCTCTTATGAGGGACACATTTAAGGCACCTCTTGATGACTGTGAATTTGACAAGAAAACCTTTCCAAAACTGGGCACACAATCTAAGAATCCTCACGCTTCCGAGACCATTTCTTGGGACAATAGGTCTTTGTCTCTTTATGATCCGCGTACTAATCTTTGTGAAGATGAGATACTGAAGATCCTACACATTCAGAACATAGTACACCTTCTACAGGATAAATTTACGGACAACCAAAAGATTGCTTGTTCACACGTCCCTGCTGCCAACATGCCAGCTAGGCTTGACATCCCCAAAGATGGATGCAATCCACGGGCAGCAGAATTGGCTGTACCTCATTGAAAAGAGGACGCCTACCAGGTTCAAAAGATAAAGTTCCTCGAAAGAGGAAGATTCCTGGTGATAATAAGATGATCCCTCCACAGAATGCTGAGCTCGAAGCAGCAACCTCTCCTCTCCTTATTTCTCCTGTAAAGGAAACGATAGGAGAAACATCATTAAATTACGTACGTACTGGAGAGGTACTGGACGGACATAGCATAGTCATCGACGACGATTTTGCGTTCACTATTGCAGTTCACGTCACTGAATACAACGATGACGTCGAACCATGATCTTTAGCGGAATGTAAACACAGAGATGATTGGCCAAAGTGGGACGAGGCAATAAGAATAGAGCTAGACTCACTCTTGAAATTCAAAGTCTTTAGACCAGTAGTCCAAATACCTGTAGGTGCTAAACCTGTGGGATATAAGTGGGTCTTCATCAGAAAAAGAAATTAAGAAAATATGATCGTACGCTACAAGGCATGCCTTGTAGCACAGGGATTTTCCCAAAGACCAAGGATTGATTATGAAGATACATATTCCCCGGTCATGGATGCGATCACTTTCTGATTCTTGCTTAGCCTATCATCTCTGGAAAGCCTAGAAATGCAGCTCATGGACGTTGTGACTGCATATCTATATGGCGATATAGATAAAGAAATCTATATGAGACTTCCAGATGGTTTAATTTACCCCAGCGATGAAAGAGAGACATCGGGACGTCTTCTCGGTAAGGCTTCAAAGATCATTATATGGTCTAAAGCAATCAGTAAAGATGTGGTATAACAGACTAAGTGTTTTCCTTGCACAGCAAGGATTCAAAAACAATGAAGTATGCCCGTGTATCTTTATCAAAAGAACGGGAACAGGATTTTTCATCGTTGCGGTTTATGTTGATGACTTAAATCTCATAGGATCTCCCGCAGAGATCAATGAGATATCTGAAAGCCTAAAGCATACCTTCGAAATGAAAGACCTAGGCAAAACAAGGTATTTTCTTGGTTTACAGATTGAACACTTACGAGGTGGAATCCTGTTACACCAATCAAATTATACAAGAAAACTTTTAAACAAGTTTATGATGGAACAATGTCATCCATTAAGTACTCCTATAGTCATGAGATCACTGGATATTCATAAGGACGCCTTCCAGCCACTGGAAGAGGGGGAGGAGTTACTGGGTCCTGAAGTAGCCTACCTCAGTGCCATTGGAGCACTTCTATATCTGGCAAACTGCACGCGTCCCGATATAGCGTTCGCAGTTAATCTACTTGCCAGACATAGTGTTGCGCATACAAAGCGACACTGGAATAGAGTAAAGCATCTTCTACTCTACATCCAGGGTTCTATAGATCTGGGACTATACTACCAGAGAGGTTCCTCCTCCCAGTTGCTTGCTTATGCTGATGCAGGTTACCAATCTGATCCTCACACAGCAAAATCACAAACTAGTTTTGTGTTTACCTATGGAGGGACTGCTATCTCATGGAGATCGGTAAAGCAAACCATCGCTGGAATGAGGATGTCCATAGGTAAACACAAAACCTGTGGCTCTAGCATGTATGCAGCAGGGATGAGGACGTCCATCGCTGGAATCCACTCCCCTCTTGCGTTTCCAATATGAGTCCGAGCGGGGCTCGGAAGAACCATGTAATCATCGCCAAAAGGACCGTGCAGCCACACCCCGTGGTGATGACCATGAGGACGAAGCATCCTCATCCGGGCCATAACATCTATGGAAAGGGAAGTGGGGCCCGGTGGTCTAAGCAAGCCAGCAGGGAGGTCTACTCCATATAAAGGAGCCAGGAGGGTAATCAGACCGCCGTAACAAATAGGTGTCCTAGCGCCGACAGAAATAATGATGTTGTCTAAGTACCAGCTAGCAATATCAATCTCAATGGCGTGGAGTAAAACTTCACCACCCCTCTCGAAGGGCCACGATCGAGTCATCGAGCATGTAGAGCTCCGACGTCGACATCGTCCCCAGCTCATACCTCGCTAAGAAAGTGGTCGCCATAAGGCGCTGTGTAATGCGGAGGCATGGGTGGAGGATAGCTGAGGCCTTGGCCCGGCTAGGGTCAAAGGCAAGAGGAGAACCTGTGATACGTGTCCAGAAGGCGTGTGTGTCGAATGACGTCGGTGGGATGTGCGTGGGACTGTACGCTCGGTCTGGGTCTTGAACTGGGGGCCACTGAAAGTATGCTCGGAGCATGCCGAGAGTGCCCTCGCACTCACGATCCATCAATCAGAAAGAGCAACCCTGGGGAGTCCTATCAATAGAACTCATGACCTCTAGTGTCGGGCGGATGTAAGTGTCCGCCGACACCGACAAAAAGTCACGCCACCCCACGTTGTCGTACAACTGGAGCAGCCCCTCGAGTACCCCTAGGCGCTCAAAGTCTGCTATGTACGTAAACCTAGAGGGTACGATCGAGCGATGGAAGATACGCTTAAATCTGGTGCGGTCCACGTCATCTCTGAACGTAATACCCAGCGTGTCGAACGCGGGGGCGGGCTGTGCCGGTGGTGGTGGTATAGGTGCGGTAGGAGGCGGAAGTGTGGGTGATGGCGAGCTAGGTGGAGGGGAGTCCACCCTAGCGGAAGAGGGGCCAGGCTCGCCGGACCTCTTCTGCTTCGAAGCGGGTACCCTCGTGCGAGACCTAGTGCAGGGCGGCATGTGAGCCGCGGAAAGTTCCTACACAAAAAAATGCGAAGTGCTGAAAATATGGAACGAGTATACCTGAGCATGACACGATAGCAAGCAGCGGATGCGTACGAAGAATTTCCTCCTCCTAGAAGCTCCAAATCCGCCCTGAATCTCCCCCAAGCTAGCCTGAAACAAAAAATTCACGAATCAGCAATGAATATCAATACATATGGGGTAAGATCAGGTATAAAAGATATATATATATATATATATATATATATATATATAAATTTAGATCTTGGGGCTTAATGGGCTTACGGATTGGAGAAATGGAGAAAAATAGGATTTTTGGGAGAAATTGGGGATGTGCGGCAGCGGGGGCGCCGGCGCCGGCGACGGGTGTCGGCGGTGGGTGGCACGGGTCGCGGGGCAGCGTGGCTCGGTCGAGGGTGAATGCGATTCGGGCGAGGCGAAGACGAAGACGAAGAGGCTCGGGGGAGAATTGGGAATTTTAGCGTGTGGGGATTTGAGCCGTGGGTGTTGGGTATATAAAGGATGGGTCACTCGACCGAGTGGCGCGTTCACTCGGCCGAATGGCTCGGTTTAAATTTTTTTTCGAAATTGTTCCATAGAAGTCGCGACTCGGGCGAGTAGATCTTGTAGAGAAATATGCCCTCGGATCATTTGTATTTGATGCAAATGATTATTTAAGCTTAGATAGGGACTAATTTGCATTTGATGCAAAAGAGATTAAATGTGTTTTAAATTGTTTAAAACAATATTTAATAAAATAAACGCAAGGAAAAGTACACGGGTAAGACGGGAATGTCCCGGTCTAGACCCAGGTTCGAACGGCGTCTAAATCGGACGCCAGATGATCAAGTTATGTCCAAAACAGCCCAAAGGGTCAGATCTGGCCAGACCAGGCAGACCAGCTAGGCTGGACCTGGTCTGGCCTGATGGCCAGACCCAATAAGGCCAAACCGGCCTGGGCCTGGGCATCCAGACCCGCCTGGGCACCCAGACCCGCCTGGGCCTGGGCGCTCGGCCCAGGCCCTGGCCCCGGGCGCCTGGGCGCAGGCCGAGGCGTTCTGGGCCGGGCGCCTGGCCCGGCCCAGGCGCCTGGGCGTCCGCGCCCAGACTTGGGCGCCCGTGCCCAGGTCTGGGTTTGGGCGCCCAGTCAGGTTTTGGAGGCTGTGGGGCCCACTTGCTGGGCCCCATTAATGGGTGCAGAACACTAGATCTATTGGACAAATTTGACGGCTGATTTTAGTCGAAAATAAAGCCTTGTGCTGATCTTTGGACACTCAATTGGAGGGTCAAACGAACTCCGATTGACGAACGGTTTTTTCCTATGCGTTCATCGTTGAACGCTCGTCGTATTGATAGGTTGTATCAATCCTGAAGTTCAACGGTGAGGGAGTTAAAATTCACGGAAGTTTGCACTTTGTGAAGTGCAAACTAAATTGAATTTGATTAAACTCTATTTTAGTCCCACATCGGATTTTGAGAAAAGGGGAGAGTCCGCCGCCTATATAAATATGGGTCTGCTCTCCTCCTCAAAACTCGTCCCAAGCTCTAGATCTGAGCGGCTCTCGTAAATGTTAGAGCACGCTCGGATCTAAGCTAAATTAATATTTCTCCTCTCCCTATAAATTTCTGCCTTGCTCCTGAGGGCTCTAGCAAAGCCGCAAAGGAGTTCGGATTCAGATCCGAAATCTAGGCGGAGGTTTCACTCGCGTGAAACTTTCTTCGGCGGTGGGTGGCTCGGTGACACGGGAATTGATCGCCTCGGGATGCGGAGCGGTTCAAGGAGCGGTGCGGGGAGCAGTTCAAGGAGCGGCTCGGCGTGAGATGGGAGCAGCTCGGAAGACGGCGCGGAACATCTCGCCTGCCCCAGGGCTGAGATTCCGGGTATGTGTTTAAGTTTTCATTTAATTATTCGCAGTAGTTAGATCCCTCTTGGGGTGGTCAGATCCACCCCAAGTTGGCAGAGTTCCTGGCTAATAGGGTCTGTTTCCTTAGGGTTGCATGTTAATTAGATTAACATAAAATTTTTCCGCTGCATTTCTGTCTATGTTCCGTCCGACTTAGGACAAGACTAGAGTTTTTGTGCCCTAAGGGTCCCAGAAAACCCTGCATTGGTATCGGAGCCATCTCTGTATGCTGATCTAGGACTGCGAATTTATTATTTGAATCCTTTTACAGAAAAATGTTTTCTTTAAATTTATGCGATAAATTTAATTTTTTTTAAAAATGTTTTCTTTAAATTTATGCGATAAATTTAAATTATTTTTAAATGTTTAAAATTTTTATATGATAAATTTTAAACATGAAAGTTTTAAAATGGAATTTTAAATTTATGTGATAAATTTTAAAATTGTTTTAAAACTTTAAAACTTTATGCGATAAGTTTAAAAGGTTGTTTAAAATTTTATGTGATAAATTTTAAGCATGGAATTTTTTGGATGTTTTAAATTTATAAGATATTTTTTAAAACTGATTTTAAAAGTTTAAAAATTTTATGCGATAAATATTTTAAAGGAGCATGCAAATGTTATGATTTTAAAACAAGCTTTTACTTTATTAGATGAAATAAATGTTTTAAAATCATATTTTAAATTTAAATGTTAAATTTAAGAATGCATGCTAAAACTGTTTATGCGATAAACTTTAGTCTATTTAAATTGTTAAATATTTGTACACCTTTTTATGCGATAAAATTAGTGTAACATTATTTTAATGGCTATGTCATCTTGTCTCTATTTGATAACACAAGACAACCCTTTAGGTTAGCCATTAAGTAATGATTAAAATTTATTACTTGAATTTTAATGACATGCTATGTTTTAATAAAACATTAACAATGCTTCAAGACCTAATTCCTGATTAGGGTAGTCCTTTTAATGAAAATTTTAATTTGAATTGTTATTATTAAATCATTAAAGGACTTCGCTTTTAGCGTTGGTTAATAATTTATTAAAATCCTAATAACGATTAGGATAGCACGTGAACCTTATAGTTGATAAGGACTTAATAAAAGTTATTAAACAAATCCTAAAATTTTGAATTTAAGGATGCAACTAGTTGATAGGATTAATTAGTTGTTAATAAAAGCTGTTTAGTCTATGGCACACATACAAAAATGACAAGCTTCATTCAATGGACCATGATCCAGTCAATGTGCTTGGCTAAGAGTTCTGGGTCAACCCTTACTAGTACAAGGGGCAGTGATCCTGGCTTAGTCAATTCCCTGGCTGTGTTCCGCTGGACCGCAATGTCGCGAATCATGATTGTATGACACCCTGGAATATATCTAGTCAATGCGTTATAAATCTTATTAAAGATTAATTCGTATCCCTCCTTGATTTTGGAGCTTGGTAACTCAAAGAAGACAATTATAGTTGTTGAGTCTCCTCAAGCTGTGACTTGTTTTTTCTTTAAGGAACAAACTCCAACATACACGTGATGTAGTCTAGACTTGACCCAAATCGATGCGTCGGGTCTCCTCGAGTATCGATTTAAGTCAAATCTGGACACGAAATCAAGGGTCTAACTAGACCAGTCATTATGATTTGTTGAGTCTCCTCAAGATCATAAGTGACTGTGGGTAAAAATCGACAGGGAATCACAAGTGATGTGATTGACCAAGAGTTAGTCTACCAGTCATGGAACCAATCAACTTGTTGAGTCTCCTCAAGGTTGTGAGGTTCGGGATGATTGGATCCCTCTTTCACTAATTTTTAAATTCGATTAAATCATTCGTTATTAAGCTTTAAAACGATCGTAAAAATAGTGGGAGGATATAGATAGATGAAAGCCAATCTACCTATATTTAATATTGAACATATGCAAAAACTAGGGCAAGACTATGTTTACCGAAGGAATCAAAATATAATATTGGAATAAGTTAACTGGTCAAATAGTTGATTGATTGAATATCAAGTTAAATTCTAATTGATGGAATTAAACTATATTCTCGTTGACATTAAATGACCTTCTAAAGAACAGACTTAAGAAATATGATTTCATTAAGTTCTGGGTCCAACAAATAAATTAAAGCTACATGTCACTCTTCTCTATATGAGGCAGCTTGAACATATAGGATATTCGAAGTATGTTTCTCCCTACAACTTGTCAAGCTACCCTCAAGGTTGTATGGACAAACAATTCCGATTCGCAAAGTTCGAAAATTCAATCAAACCGTTTGAGTCGAATACGAGTGCATGAGCGGTGCAAGACTATGTATCCCAACCGGATCTTGAGACAAGCAACTTCTTGAGCTAAACTCGAGATTGCAAAGCTCAAGCGTTTGGATACATAAGATGCTTGCATAGCTATTTATGTTGGGTTAATTAATATCTAAATATGATTTAGAAAAGGAAGAAGGCACTCCGGAAAGTCAATTGAGAAAGTTAGTTTAATTTATCATTAGTAAAGGCATAAGTAGGAGGAAATGAAAATGTGATATATTTTGATGTCGCGATTTCAGAATAAATAGTTATACAAAAACGTCTAACACATTTTTTGGACGAATGTCGTCACCTTGCTTCGGAAGCAATGTTTTGTGTTAAGTAATTTGTAATAACTATATATATATATATATATTAAATGTTAATATATAAATACATAAGATAGTAGCAAACTTATATGGTAAAATAGACTAGGCCGTATCGAGAGACTAAGCTTCACAAGTCACATAAAGAGGGGTCTGACCTCTCGCATTATGAAGTCTACGGACACTTGTGAGTCTTATCCTCTTAGATAAAATTGGCCGAAACCCATCTGTAAGACAGTGGGAAAATGAGTTGTCGAACTCAGTCTGGTACATACTGATGTACCCGAGTCTAGATCAACCAAAATAAGTTATTCGTATATTTTATTAAGACACGTGTTCTTGATGAAACATAAGTCTGAAAAAAATAAAGAACGAAAAGACAAAATTATTTAAACTGATTCGATTAGATCGAATGGTTAAATACTTAGCTACATAAAATCTTGTGTAATTAAAAGAAAATGTGATTTTCTCTCAGGTCAAGTCTGTTAACACATCAGTGTGTTAAATGGTATGAATCACACTTAGTTAGACTCGGTGCGATCCATAACAAGTGACTCTGAGTTAAGTCCTTCCTCTGGGTTAAGTCCCAGATAGTAATGCCTAGGTTTGGATAATGTTCTATGAGGACATTATCAATAAGATATTAATTAAAGCAAACATTAGGAAGTTGTATAATTACTCGAATCTCGTGAGACGAAGAGTCGAGTTAGACATCATAACTGATGATGACTTAGTCAACTTCCGGGATGAAATTCGGAGAAGTAACTCCGATTTAAAAACTTGATGCAACCAGAATAGGTCCGTGTGCGTAAATAAATTTTGGAATTTAGTTTACGTGCCCAAGGAAAATTTTTCCTCACTTACTGCAAGTAAATCTTTAAGTTGAAAGATTGGTGCAGAAAAGGAAAATAGGGAAGTGCAATCATGTTGGTCGAGAACAGTTTTTCCATACTAATTCCTATAAAACGGATTATAATGAAAGCGTTTTCCACCAGCAGATGTGTACAGAACTACTCGGACCAAACTCGATGTAAACGCTTAAGTTGACCATGAAAATTGGAGCATTCACTTACAAGTTCGTTTTTTCTAAATATGATTTAGACGGACCAACTAATATGAATTAACCAGATAATTTTCAAGGTCAGTGGGAGCGTGTAAATTACATGTGAGGCATCAAAGGGATGGAACATATATTTTGACAAAGTGATCAAAAGAGTTTGATTCTTTATCAGAAATAAATATGAGCCATTTGAAATGACCAGTAACTAATTTAAATGATTATCGTAAGGTACGATGAATTGGATAAGATCCAAGTAAATTAAAATATTATGGATTCTGAAAGACCAAATGAATTATTTGAATGAGATTCAAATGGTTGGTCTAAACATAGAAACCCTTAAGTCTATAATGTAGACGGTTTTAGCAAATCCACTCATGAAGGCTCTACCACATGAAGTCGGGAAAACTTATGTGTAAAAACGGTATGAGATACCGAGATAAATGGGCCTGAGTGCAAGTGGGAGAGGTTGAGAGATGATACCCTCGAGGCTATCTATCTTCATGTGTGCATAGCACAAACATCTTGTTTGAAATAACAGTAAGCTGTTTGGTAAAAATTTATCTAAGTTATGTTATAATGTAGTTAACATTAGATATTAACTTAGGTAAAGTCCTGAGACTTTATGCAAGGTTAAACAGGTATCGAGATGAGTATCTCGATCATGGAGAAATGTTTGACCGTCTGTAGCATAAGTCTAAAAAGGGTTCGTGGTCGTAGATGTTTCGAGACTAGGATATCGAAACATCGGATAGACCATTGTGTCTTAGTCTTCACCGTATATCGGTGGCGATGATCTCATGATCGCTTGACTTGGCGAAGTCGTTGACAAGACACAGGTGCTCATTAGAGAATGAGTTCACTGAACGATCCACAAGAGTTATCATATGGTTATATTGACCAATCTGTCAATGATGACTCTGAGTGATGATAGGCTAGTTGGTCTTTTGACTTGAGGTCATTTTGACGAACCTGTGCGTGAATGGTGCCACTTAGATCAAATGACCTAGCTTCGAGGCAAGCCACGTCGAAAAGTCTTTGATTGGGTGACACTTGAAGCGTATGAGGAGAGTAATGACCAAGAGAGGATTCGTCTCTCCCGGTCAATGGGAGTTAGTGTCGTAGGGTTAGTTCGATCTTTGGTAAAAACTCTGGCCAGAGTATGTTGGAACAAGTCCAACATGATTTGACTAAAGATTGATAGAAACTAACCGGAGTCAAGTTATTGGGGTTGACAATTTGACCGTACCCTAAACTTGATCTACACGACATAGTTTAGACGAAAAGACTATAACTGCGGAATTCATCACGGAAACAGTCAGGGTGGTCCCGACAATACTCATGTCAATGAGTTAACCACATAATGATGATCCCTGAAGCAGGGACGGCAACCACTGCTCGTGGTCACTGCCGTGTAGGGCTTCGAGCCCAACCTGTTGTAAGGGTCAGGCTGTAGGGTCTCACACAGAGTGCGATCTTCGTCTAGTAATAGGTAGAAATTAGTTAGGGAGAATAATTTGCATTTGATGCAAGGGATAAAGTATTGCAAAAGATGTTTGCAAAAATCTCCAGCATTCGAGATAAATGATCCTGAGTGCAAGTGGGAGATGTAGAGGAATATGCCCTCGGATCATTTGTATTTGATGCAAATGATTATTTAAGCTTAGATAGGGACTAATTTGCATTTGATGCAAAAGAGATTAAATGTGTTTTAAATTGTTTAAAACAATATTTAATAAAATAAACGCAAGGAAAAGTACACGGGTAAGACGGGAATGTCCCGGTCTAGACCCAGGTTCGAACGGCGTCTAAATCGGCCGCCAGATGATCAAGTTATGTCCAAAACAGCCCAAAGGGTCAGATCAGGCCAGACCAGGCAGACCAGCTAAGGCTGGACCTGGTCTGGCCTGATGGCCAGACCCAATAAGGCCAAACCGGCCTGGGCCTGGGCACCCAGACCCGCCTGGGCCTGGGCGCCCGGCCCAGGCCCTGGCCCCGGGCGCCTGGGCGCAGGCCCAGGCGCTGTGCGCCTGGGCCTGGGCCCAGGCGGCTCAGGACGCCTGGGCGCTGTGCGCCTGGGCCTGGGCCCAGGCGGCCCAGGACGCCTGGGCGCTGGGCGCCCAGGCGTTTTGGGCCGGGCGCCTGGCCTGGCCCAGGCGCCTGCCTGGGCGCCTGGCGCCATGCGCCAGGCGCCTGGGCGCCCGCGCCCAGACTTGGGCGCCCGTGCCCAGGTCTGGGTTTGGGCGCCCAGTCAGGTTTTGGAGGTTGTGGGGCCCACTTGCTGGGCCCCATTAATTGGTGCAGAACCCTAGATCTATTGGACAGATTTGACGGCTGATTTTAGTAGAAAATCAAGCCTTGTGCTGATCTTTGGACACTCAATTGGAGGGTCAAACGAACTCCGATTGACGAACGGTTTTTTCCTATGCGTTCACCGTTGAACGCTCGTCGTATTGATAGGTTCTATCAATCCTGAAGTTCAACGGTGAGGGAGTTAAAATTCACGGAAGTTTGCACTTTGTGAAGTGCAAACTAAATTGAATTTGATTAAACTCTATTTTAGTCCCACATCGGATTTTGAGAAAAGGGGAAAGTCCGCCGCCTATATAAATAGGGGTCTGCTCTCCTCCTCAAAACTCGTCCCAAGCTCTAGATCTGAGCGGCTCTCGTAAATGTTGGAGCACGCTCGGATCTAAGCTAAATTAATATTTCTCCTCTCCCTATAAATTTCTGCCTTGCTCCTGAGGGCTCTAGCAAAGCCGCAAAGGAGTTCGGATTCAGATCCGAAATCTAGGCGGAGGTTTCACTCGCGTGAAACTTTCTTCGGCGGTGGGTGGCTCGGCGACACGGGGATTGATTGCCTCGGGATGCGGAGCAGTTCGAGGAGCGGTGCGGGGAGCGGTTCAAGGAGCGGCTCGGCGTGAGATTGGAGCAGCTCGGAAGACGGCGCGGAACATCTCGCCTGCCCCAGGGCTGAGATTCTGGGTATGTGTTTAAGTTTTCATTTAATTATTCGCAGTAGTTAGATCCCTCTTGGGGTGGTCAGATCCACCCCAAGTTGGCAGAGTTCCTGGCTAATAGGGTCTGGTTCCTTAGGGTTGCATGTTAATTAGATTAACATAAAAATTTTCCGCTGCATTTCTGTCTATGTTCCATCCGACTTAGGACGGGACTAGAGTTTTTGTGCCCTAAGGGTCCCAGAAAACCCTGCAGATCTTACCACTCGGCCGAGTAGACAAAGGTCATTCGGTCGAGTAGCAAGGATACTCAGAGCTTTAAAGTGCAAGAAAGTGTATGATTCCCTCAGGCGAGTGACTAAGTCACTCGGTTGAGTGGCATATAAATTACAGAGAGTAGTTTTAGGATCTTCCCTGATCAGTACCCTACTCGACCGAGTAGGGTCTTTGCTCGGCCGAACGACTAAGTCACTCAGCCGAGTGGCATGCTGTTTTCAGCTCCAACTCTCTGATTTTGCTCTACTTTCTGTTTTTCATCTCCCCGTCAATTCTTTCCTCGTCCTGAGGCTTGAGCACGTTCCTGGAGCGCTCCTCTTTGCCATGGTCATCCTCCATTCAAATGGTTACTCATTCTCCATCGCCTGTCATGAAAAATATATCCCGTTATCAGGATTTTTATCGACTCTAGACTCTAAACACTAAGAGAGATCTAAAACAAAAATAAAAAATGAGAGATTCAACTAAACTAAGATAAAACCGTCGGGTTGCCTCCCGATAAGTGCTCGTTTATGGTCTTGAGCGCGACCCCTTAAGATATTCGTTTAATGCTCGATGTTCGGCACATGTGAGATGCGCGCGTCAAATTTGTCAGGAAGGCCACTTGGATTTAATTGTTGTTGTTCGTAGGTATTCCTCGGCTCCCCCCTTATCATGGGTGGTAGTGGGGGATGAGTCCCCCAAGATTGAGCTTTTAGCGTTCTTTTTCTTTGCCGGTGATGAAAATTTCTTGTCCGGTGGAGCTTTCTTGAAATTCTTTGCCGTGGAGAGCTTGCATAGCTCCCCAATCCTTGCGACATTAGCGTTGTCTTTGTCATCAACCGTAGAATGTTGCGACGGGTCTCCCAATATTTCTCCATCTTTAGAAGATTGGCCTTCTTCGAGGCCGTCATTGTACAAGGCGCCGATAGCATATGGCATAGCATCATCAATGACCTCATCGAGGAGGTCCACATAATCGACCTCCTCCATCCAAGGCATGTGCTTCATTGCCTTAGCAATGTGAAGCTCCACCTCTATGTTTCCGACATTCAAAGACAAGGTACCCTCTCTCACGTCAACTATCTCACCGGCGGTGGCGAAGAAGGGGTGTCCAAGTATTAGCGACGTTTCGCCCTCCTCCTTGATATCTAGTACCATGAAGTCGCACGGCAAGCAAATTCCTCCCGGTACTTGGAGCGGTATGTTCTCTGCAATTCCCACCGGCCTAGTGACCCGACCGTCCGCGAGTTGTATTCTCATATCGGTCGGCTTTAAGTCGGTCCCTGTATTCAATTTCTTAAACATAGTTAGGGGCATTAGGCTCACGCTTGCTCCCAAATCTACCAAATCTTTTTGTAGCAGGACTCTGTCAAGCGTGCAAGGGATGCAGAAGCTTCCGGGATCTTTAAACTTTGTAGGCTCCTTCTCCTTCCGGGTGAACCATGTACCTTGCTTGCCGAGCATTATCTTCTCATTTCGCTTCTTTCCCGAAATCAAGTGTTTTAGGAAATTGGCACACGACGGAATCTCTACAATGGCGTCCAAGAAAGGGATATTTAGGCTCACCCCCTGTAAGTACTCAAGAAAATTGGCGATATCCACTTCTCAATCTTTGCTCTTGCCAACCTTTGTGGGAAGGGTACCGGTGACATATAGTTACGCTCCTCACGTGGCTTCATAATTTCAGAATTTTCACCGTCTTTTGGCTCTTTCGGGCACTCCGCCTCATTAGCCGGCTCATTGTCATCCAAAATTTCTTCCCCCGGCTCCTAGGTTTGTAATATGGCGGGAGTGGCGTCCTTCCTGCCCCTAGTAGTTACCGCCATCACCACATTGATGTGGCCGGTATTGCTTCGTGGGGTTGGCTCCGGTTGAGCCGGCAATTGTTGAGTATTTTTATTGAGCAATGCTAGTTTCTCCGATAATTGTGCCACGACAGTATTGAAAGAGTCTTGTTGAGCGATCAATTTAGCATTTACCTTCTGTTGCTCCGCCATGAATTCTTCAACCTTCACTTCATGGTCGGATCTCGGTGGTGCTTGTGGTGGATTAGGTGCTCTCCACCCTTGATTATACCTCGGAGGTCTATATGGTCCCGCTTGTTGCCTCGGTTGGAAGTTTTGTTGTTGAGGCCCTCTCGGTTGAAATTGTGGTTGTTGCGGAGGCCGAGCTTGAGGTTGTTGCGGTGGTGGGTTTAAGGCTCCATCATTGTTTGCATATGAAAATCCCGGGTGATTTCTCGTGGTCGGGTTTGCCCAATAACCGGTGTTTCCCGCAACATATTGGACTTGCTCTATAGCTCCCTCTCATTGCTCTCCTCCAACATACATGACATGGGCTTGGTCTTGCAAATCGCCCATACTTCCTCCCAGTGTTGATGTGGTGGGGGTTCCATGCAGATCACTTATCAACTTCTCCAATCTCTCCATGACCTTATGGAGAGAATCAAATTTTCGTAGAGAGCTCCGCTACGGCCTTTGCCTCATAAATACTTGTTGGCTTCAAGGAGGATGAAGAATGTCCTGTCTCGTCGCCACATTGTTGGTTATTAGAGGCCATCTCCTCAAGTAGGGCAGTAGCATCATCCGGCGTCTTAGATAACATGGCTCCATTAGCGGTTGCATCGATGATTTGAATGGTGCCCGATTGCAATCCATTGTAAAAACTATGCACAAGCTCCCATGTTTCAATACTATGATGGGGGCATTGGTGTTGGAGATCTTTAAAGCGCTCACATGCCTCAAATAGGGTTTCCTGATGTCCTTGCTTGAAGGACATGAGCGCACTCCTTATCTTGACTGTCTTGGATGGTGGATAGAATTTGTTAACAAATGCACTCGCCAACTCATCCCATGTGGTAAATATCCCCTCCGCTTGCGTTTTCATCCAATAAATGCTTTGTCCCTAAGGGTAAATGGGAAGAGGCGCATTCGGATAGCGTCGGCCGGTACACCAGGCATCTGAAAAGTGGCGCATTTGGACAACAACTGTAGATGGTAGTGTGGATTCTCGTGGAAGTTCCCATGAAATGGGTCTTATTGCATCAAAACCACGAGTCCCATTTTGAGCTCAAAGTTCTTGTCCGTAGCCAACTCCGGCATCACAATAGACGAGGTAGTAGAAGTAGTCTTAGGTCGTAGCCTATCTCTGATAGAAACAAGCCTATCCATGCGTGTCGCCAACTCCTCTGGTGTCTCCGGTCGGTTCATATGATTGTCCTCTATAGCAAGTCTCCTTTCGGCTCTAAGCCTCCTTGCCGTATGCTCGATCTCAGGATCAAATAATATGTCTTCTTGATGCGCCTTTGATCTCGTGTACATGCACAGAAAAAGAGAATCTCGATGGAATCGTTAGCTCAATAGAGGAATACAAAGATAAAAATAATAAAAAGAAAAGAAATAACTAAGTAAAGAAAATAAAATACAGCCGCCTCCTCGGCAACGGCGCCAAAAACTTGATCGCGCCCGGATATACACCCGGAAAACGACTGTAGTTTTACCGTAAGCGCACGGCGTAGTGGCAAGCGGGTATCAAACTCAGGGAGGACAATTGACAGTATCCTATTTTGATTACATAGCTATTGATGGAATAAGGATAGTTTTGATGGTAATGTCACAATCGTTCAAATAGCAAATAGATATCAATATAATAAAACGTCTAGGGATAGGAAATCCCCACTACGGACCGTTTATTATCCTTGTGAATCATTGATATCAATGTTGCAAGGCTTGAATGTAGGTGAACTAGTCGCAACTTAATGAAGAACCAAGCTTACGCTCTCGTGATATTGCCGGTCTATTGCAACCTAGATTAGGGCACACTCTCGTTCAAACCCTAACCTAAGCCACTAGCGTGAAGATCGACATCATCGTCCAATCGCACCTCCAACCCACTCTCGTGCAAACTCGAGCTATGATCTAGGTTATGATAGTTCGTATTCGTCCAATCTCTTGCAAACGAATATTAGTATAGATTTATAATAAAAATCCTAGCTTTGGTCCAATCTCTTGCAAACCAAATCTAGAGAATTTCAATTATAAACCTTAGTCGAATGTCTAGGCCTTCCCATCAAATGGGATCCAATCTCTTGCAAATCCATATCGATGAAAATTCCTAGCCACTCGCAATAAATCAATCAAAACCTAACCTTTCTTCAATCATAGCAACAATTCTATTCATTCATCACAATTCAAAAGACCGGGTCCATAGGGTTCATCCCCATGCCCTAGAACGAGAAAAATACTCACGAATCATCATGGAAATCTCAAAAATAAAGCAATAGATCATAGCATAATTCATTATGGAGAAGAGACAATTCAAAAAAATAAAAGTTTTAGCAAGAAAGAACAAACCAAAATTGTCGCCTATGATCTCCAGCTGAGATTTCATAAAAGAATAGCCGTCAAAAAATAAAAGAAGTTTCTCCTAAAACTATGGATAAAACTAGATTTAAATACTAGCCAAAATCGTCCAAAAAATCCTGACAGAATTGCCCATGCGCCGCCCAGAAATCGCAATCTGTGTAGCAGTCAGAAGGCGTCACTCGGCCGAGTAGCAATGTCACTCGGCCGAGTGACAGACCCAATAATAAACAGAGAATCTGGGGGTTTCAGGAGTCTGTCTTTCTGACTGACTCGGGCGAGTAGGCTTCTTTACTTGGCCGAGTAAGCAATCATGCTCGGCCGAGTAGGTTTCTCAAAGTTTCCAGTAACTTGGCCGCTTCTCGGAAGAAAATCCATGTTCTACTCGGGCAAGTGAACTTTCTCACTCGACCGAGTAGACTTTCTTGCTCGGCTGAGGAAACACTTAAATTTTGATGTGCATGTCCGTTTCACTCGGCTGAACGCAGCTTGTTACTCGGCCAAGTGAACTCTTTGTTCGGCCGAGTAAGCTGCTTTTGGGCTCTTTTCTTCTCCTCCTCGCATCCTCGTCGATTCTATCGAATTTCTTCCTATTCCGCTCATCCTCTAGAGCTGCTAACTCCTCAAATAAGCTATGGGCGACGCTCCGGTGTGTGCAAAAGTCCCTTGATCTCATTTTTGCTCCAGATCGCTCCATATCTCCTGAAATACGACAAAAACAAGAAATAGTGAAAAGCAACGCGATATCATCGAATAATCGTGTAAAATGCAATATGGGCGATCGAAATGTCATGAAAACACGCAGAAAAAATATGTAAAATAAGGAGCGATCAAAATCCCCCAAGCTTACCTCTTACTCGTCCTCGAGGAAGAGAAGATAAGTAAAAGGCGAACCCGACTGGTAAAAATAAGCAAAAAGGAAAAAAGAAGATAGAAAAGAAAACAAAGAGGGAGGTGCTAGATTATTTTCTCAGAACGTGGACTCGCTTACTCAATTAGCATTCGGCGAATAAAAAAATGCCAAAGATTTTTATATTGATATCATGATCATATAAGGATGCATTCAATATAGAAACCCAAGAATATCAAAACAATATTAAATATGAAATCATTCTAGAATTAGCATCGTCTAAAGCATCTAAAGCAATATACATAATCATAGACCACACACTTTTCAATTGATGGCTTTCTATTTGGAGTATAAGAGGTATCACACAATATGAAGCATCAAGAATAGAAATGAGTGGTTTTCATGAGATGCATGCTAAGTTTCAATTCCTGGACTTCGTAAAACTTTTAGTAATCTCACCGAGTATAGAAAATTACCTAGCTTAGGTTGTCATGCACAGATAAGTAGTCACTCTCTCACACATCATTGGATCTTCTCCCTCAAGCTTATCTATAAGCATGGTGGCATCAAATTTAGCAATAAGACCATCCCCATTTTTGAAGCTCCAAGAAATAAAAAAAATAAAGAAGGAAGAAAGAAAGAAAAATGAAATGGGATCATATATGTACTTCTTTTCTATTTTCTCTCCCTTTTTTTCTTTCTTTTTTCTCTGTTTTTTTATTAATCAATATATACAATAAGGATCCCAAATCAAAAGATAAAGAGATATACATGAACATTTTTTTTGATTTTGGGGTGTTGGAGCATGGATTTTTTATAGCAAGGGGGATATGCCAATATAAGATTTGCTAAAGAAAGATTCACCAATGATTTTAAGTATAGAAATAATGCTCAAGATATGTGGAGAAAGAAAAATATGTAACACTCGGTTCACTCTATAGAATGTGCACGACAACTTTCAGCAGAGTAACGTAATCTACTCAATTTGATCTCAGAAAGTAAACTAATCATGTCCTATCAGTATAGCATACATTCAATCAACCTGAAAGTGAAGCGTACAATTTTCATGCAATAAGAAACGACATAAGACAACAAAGCAGTACTCCAAATATAGGCAATCAATGTGTGAAGCTTGGTGTGTTTTCTATGAAGGGTATACAATATAAATCATCAGGCTCAGCTAATAGAAGAATTTCATCCACATTCATATAACAAAGGTGTGGGTTCCTACCTCGAATGCATAGCAAGCATGGCATATGATATCTGAAATAAAACGATGTCATGACAAGATAATATGCATATAGAGATAAGCTAATACAACGTCATCATCATTGCAGAAAATTCATCTCTAGCAAAAAAGGCTAAAGAAAATAAGAATAAAAGAAAAATCAGAACTACTATACATATGCAACACACAAAAAGTAAGAAAACGTGATGCATGAGAAAAAATGAAAAAGTGGGTGAAAAATAAGTGTAAAATAAAGAAAGGTGGGAAAAATAAAGGAAAAAGTGAAGAAAATGAAAAGTGCATGAGACACTCACTCCCCCAAGCTAAACTGCACAGTGTCCTTAATGTGCAAAGTGTGTCACACCGAGAAGAATGATATGGGTGGGGTGGGTGTGGATGTTTGCATGATAAGGATGCAAATAAAAGGAAATGAGATGGGTATGCAAATGATGTATGTAGAGATGCAAGTGGTGCGTGCAGAGATCAAAATGGTGCAATATAAGTGTGCCCAAAAATACCTCCTCTCTCCCAAAATGATATAGACAAGTATGAGCAAAATGTGTCCAAAATGTGTGTGAAGGAGGGGGTGCAAAATCAGCAGGCAGAAAATATCCAGAATAGCAGCAGCAAAAGTATGAGAGGCATCCAGTGTGTGCCTAAGGGGGTGGTGGAGCACCAGCACCGTCCTGTGGTGGAGGAGGTGGTGGCGGGGGCTGCTGGGTAGAAGTGCGGGTAGTGGCATGTGGCGGCTGTGACAAACGCGCAAGTATCTGGTTCAGGCTAGCCTGAATACCAGGAAGTAAAGCGACGTGCCTTTGTACAGCAGTGACGGTAGCGGAGAGAGCCCGGAAATCTCCTCTGAGCCTACTAACTGCCCCCTTTAGAGCACGAATGTGATGAACTAGGGTGTCGGGGGGGGCGGTGGAGCAGAGGGTCGTACATGTGAGGAACGGGGCTGTCTCACACGGCTACCGTAAACGACGGGTGCAACTACCTGGTGGGGCTAAGGTGTTGTGCTCACAAAAAGATGCTCAGCCTCTGTAGGATGCTGAGATGTAGGAATGGTCGAAGATGAAGGAGCAACAGCAGAGGCTGAAATGGTGACAGAGGGTGAGGAGGTCAGAGAGGTCGGTGACACCAAAATGGGGACAGAAGTCATGACACTCTCAGATAAGAAAGCTGTAGTGGAGACGGTAAGGTCGACGACTGGGGAGGTCATGAAGTGCGAAGGAAATGACTCCCCAGTGGTCGAGAATAAGAAAGAGGAAAGGGTCTCCACTGTGGAGGCAAAAGAGGGCTCGCCGTTCTCAATAATGGTGGCAGGACGCTCAGGGCTCACAGTAGAAATGGGGTGGATGGATAACGGCACAGAGGTGGAAGTGGATGTGGACTTAGCAAGGGTACTACCGACACTGATAGAAGTGTGGACAGAGGTGTCAGGAGGTGCAGAAGAAGCAGGTGCAGGCTGATATATCACGGGGTCCAGAGGTGGAAGGAGGGGCTCCTGCTGAGCACCCTTAGGCTCTAGCACGTACGCAGTAGGGATGACAGCGTAAAACGTCACCACCCCTCTCGAAGGCCCGCGATCGAGTCATCGCATAGAGCATGTAGAGCTCCGGTGTTGACATCGTCCCCGACTCATACCTTGCTAAGAAAGTGGTCGCCATAAGGCGCTGTGCAATGCAGAGGCATGGGTGGAGGATAGCGGAGGCCTTGGCCTGGCTAGGGTCAAAGGCGAGAGGAGAACCCGTGATACATGTCCAGAAGGCGTGTGTGTCAAATGACGTCGGTGGGATGTGCGTGGGACTGTACGCTCGGTCTGGGTCCGGAACTGGGGGCCACTGAAAGTATGCTCGGAGCATGCCGAGAGTGACCTCGCACTCACGATCCATCAGTCAAAAAGAGCAACCCCAGGGAGTCCTAGCAATAGAACACATGACCTCTAGTGTCGGCAGATGTAAGTGTCCGCCGACACCGACAAAAAGTCACACCACCCCACGTTGTCGTACAACTGGAGAAACCCCTCGAGTACCCCTAGGCGCTCAAAGTCTGCTATATGCATGAACCTAGAGGGTACGATAGAGCAATGGGAGATACGCTCAAATCTGGCGCGGTGCACATCATCTCTGAACGTAATCCCCAACGTGTCGAACGCGGGGGCGGGCTATGCCGGTGGTGGTGGTATAGGTGCGGTAGGAGGCGGAAGTGTGGGTAGTGGCAGGCTTGGTGGAGGGGAGTCCGCCCTAGCGGAAGAGGGGTCAGGCTCATCGGACCTCTTCCGCTTGGAAGCGGGTGCCCTCGTGCGAGACCTAGTGCGGGGCGGCATGTGAGCCGCGGAAAGTGCCAACCCAAAAAAATGCGAAGTGCTGAAAATATGGAACGAGTATACCTGACCATGACATGAGAGCAAGCATCGGATGCATGCGAAGAATCGCCTTCTCCTAGAAGCTCCAAATCCGCCCTGAATCTCCCAAAGCTAGCCTGAAACAAAAAATTCGCAAATCAGCAATAAATATCAATACGTATGGGGTAAGATCAGGTATAATAGATATATATAAAGATTAATTTAGATCTTGGGGCTTAATGGTCTTACGGATAGGAGAAATGGAGAAAAATAGGATTTTTGGGAGAAATTGGGGGTGTGCGGTAGCGGGGGCGGTGGCACCGACGACGGGCGTTGGCGGTGGGTGGTCAGTGGTCAGTAGCGGGGGTTACGAGGCAGTGTGGCTCGGCCAAGGGTGAATGTGATTCAGGTAAGGCGAGGGCGAAGATGAAGAGGCTCGAGGGAGAATTGGGAATTTTAGGGTGTGGGGATTTGAGCCGCGGGCGCTGGGTATAAAAAGGATGGGTCACTCGGCCGAGTGAGGCGTTCACTCGGCCGAATGGCTCGGTTTAAAGATTTTTTTGAAATTGTTCCACAGAAGTCGCGACTCGAGCGAGTAGATCTTAACACTCGGCCGAGTAGACAAAGATCATTCGACCGAGTAACAAGGCTACTCAGAGCTTTAAAGTGCAAGAAAGTGTCTGATTCCCTCGGGCGAGTGACTAAGTCACTCGGTTGAGTGGCATATAAATTACAGAGAGTAGTTTTTACGATCTTCCCTGATCAGTACCCTACTCGGCCAAGTAGGGTCGTTGCTCGGCCGAATGACTAAGTCACTCGGCCGAGTGGCCTGTTGTTTTCAGCTCCACCTCTCTGTTTTTGCTCTACTTTCTGTTTTTCATCTCTTCGTCAGTTCCTTCCTCATCCTGGGGCCTAAGCACATTCCTGGAGTGCTCCCCTTTGCCATGGTCATCCTCCATTCAAATGGTTACTCGTTCTCCATCTCGTGTCATGAAAAATAGAGCCCGTTGTCAGGATTTTTATCGACTTTAGACTCTAAACACTAAGAGAGATCTAAAACAAAAATAAAAAATGAAATATTCAACTAAAAATAAGATAAAACCATCGGGTTGCCTCCTGACAAGTGATTGTTTATGGTCTTGAGCTCGACCCCTTAAGATATCCGTTTAATGCTCGATGTTCGGCGCATGTGAGATGCGCGCGTCAAATTTGCCGGGAAGGCTACTTGGATTTAATTGTTGTTGTTCGTAGGCATTCCTCGGCTCCCCCTCATCATGGGTGATAGTGGGGGATGAGTCCCCCAAGCTTGAGCTTTTAGCCTTCTTTTTCTTTGCTGGTGATGAAAATTTCTTGTCCGACAGAGCTTTCTTCAAATTCTTTGCCGTGGAGAGCTTGCATAGCTCCCCAAGCCTTGCGACATCACCGTCTTCTTTGTCATCAACCGTAGAATGATCTGATGGGTCTCCCAATATTTCTCCATCTCTATAAGATTGGCCTTCTTCGAGGCCGTCATTGTGCAAGGCGCCAATAGCATATGGCATAGCATCATCAATGACCTCGTCAAGGAGGTCCATGTAATTGACCTCCTCCGTCCAAGGCATGTGCTTCATTGCCTTAGGAATATGAAGCTCCACCTCTAAGTTTTCTGACATTCAAAGACAAGGTGCCCTCTCTCATGTCAGCTATCACACCGGCGGTGGCCAAGAAGGGGTGTCCAAGTATTAGTGACGTATCGCCTTCCTCCTTGATATCCATTACCACGAAGTTGCACGACATGAAAATTCCTCCCGGTACTTGGAGTGGTATGTTCTCTGCAATTCCCACCGGCTTACTGACCCGACCGTGTAATGCCCTACAAGCTACTGCACAAGTACTAGAGGGGGGGGTGAATAGTACTTTAAAAATAACAAGGAGTATAATTCCAAATTATAGTGCAAACAACTACCAAATCAATTTGCGGAAGCTTAAATTGAATGACAACAACAAAATTAACAATACTAACAAATGATGTTAATGGGTTCGGATCCACCCAAGTCTCCCCGACTTGTTCCCGGTGATCCTACGTCCCAACCACCCGGATCCCCTCCGGATACTTAGGTTAGAAACCCTAACCCAAGATTTCCACTATGATATCTTGTGAAAAACCTTCACAAGATCAAATCATACATGCAATGGCAATAGTGAATCCCACAACCCGGGATCACAACCTTCTCTCACAACCAAGAGAATCAACAAGCAATATAAATGAGTTTATAATGAAATAAACAATCTTACCACAAAATCCTATACCTTGAGTTTTTCTTACCCAAATAGGTGAAAGGAAGGATTTGAGGAAGATGAAGTCACCAAGACCTAGCACCAAGGAAATGACCAGCAATAGGTGCCTAGGAGAGATTTGGAGACTTGATTCAAGCTAGAGCTTGAAGGGCTCACCAAGAACAAGCTTCTCTCAAGATGGATTCTAGATCTAGAAAGTGAGAGAATGGGTTTCTTGTGAGGAAGAGAGCTTTGGAAATGAGTGAGAATGGCTATCCCTTTCTATCTCAATGAATCTCTTAATGGCAGCTCTAACCTAGAGAGAAATGACCTAGGTTCGTATTTATAGGGTCCCATAAAAACAAGTTAGGTCAATTTCCAACGGATAGAAATCTGAGGCAACTAGTCGGTCAAAGAACAACCACTGACCGACTAGTTCATCAACTAGTCGGTCAGTCAATCAACATGGACCGACTAAGAGAGGAACTGAGAAAAGATAGAAATTCAGACCTAGAAATCTAGTCGGTCCAAGAAGACATTCTGACCGACTAGTTTCACAACTAGTCGGTCAGTCAGTGAACGTAGACCGACTAAGAGGCAAAATGAAATAGTCTAAATACAAATTGACTTAGTCGGTCCAAGAACAAAAGTTAACCGACTAGATTGTCAACTAGTCGGTCACCAAACGTTCTTAGACCGACTAACGATAAACAGTAGCTTAGGAGAAATTTAGTATGAACAGTAAGTCACAACTAGTCGGTCAAAGAAGCATCACTGACCGACTAGTTCACAAACTAGTCGGTCGGTGAGTCAACGTAGACCGACTAACTGTAAACAGTACTGAACAAGAAATTAAGGAATCAAACTAGTCGGTCCAAGAAGCTTTGCTGACCGACTAGATCACCATCTAGTCAGTCAGTACTTCTTCTTGTACCAACTAACATGCACAAACAAGTCCGAATCGAAGCGCGACGCTTCGAGGAAGTTAGAATGAACTTGTATTAAGATCCTAGAGCTACGATATGAGCGATATGAAGATAGAAACGTAAGATATACTCAAGGCTTACATTCTATAGATCGAAGCTAAAAGACTATAAATAAAACCTTAATAAACGGTCTTCGAGAGCTTCGATTAAATCTTCATGACTTCCAAAACGGCGCAAGAGCTTCAACGAAGCTTTAGGCATGAATACGAGCTTTGAGAAGTGTTGAGATGTCGTTTTGAGTGTTCTCGTGAATTTGACGACGATCTCCAATACTGCGCTCACAAATTGTTAGTTCATGAATTATTTATGTTTGCTCATCATCCAAAACCAAATCCGGGGAGTCCAATATTCAACATTCTCCCCCTTTTTGGTGATGACAAACCAACATAAATAATAATAAAAAGTAATGATTCAAATGAAAAATACTTACTCCCCATGCATTGATGACACGTTAATTCCAAAATGAATATATATGAATTGCATCAATCAGACGAGTAAGATAAATAAAGAGAATCGATTTTTGAAATATCGGATTTTGAAAATCCTTATATATATCTTAACTCCCCCTGAATCTAACATATCAAACTAGATTCTTGGAAATTGAGTTAAATTTTCATTTGCCCTATTTATTATCATTATCTCTCCCCCTTTTGGCATTATCCCAAAAATGGGGGGCATACAACGACAACAACTATGAAATGGAAAATCCAACATCGGGAGTCGTAGACAATGACGATGGACCTAATTGACACCAAGGGAAAAGTGTGGAAATCAAATCAAAGTGTGCCAAATTGTCCATTATCAAAAATAGATAATTAAAATCATCAAAAATACCAAATTTTTATTCATTTCTTGAATAAAGAAACATACTCTTCAATATTCAATATTCTTGGTTAAATTGGTGCATGGAAAACAATTCTATACAATTATAGAATTTCAATCTATTTAACCAATTTTTTTAATCGTCGAGCGACGATTTCATATAGCATGGACATTGAATGAGAATTAATGTGCACGACGAAGAAAAACAAAGTGAACATCGATGTATATATATCATCATGAGTACATCCAAAAAAAATATTACATCGAGGACATCGAATACAACATACCATAGATATAAACATCAAAAGATACAGCATCATCATCAGAACACCATCATCAACATCCAAAATAAAAATACAACACATACACCGACATCCAATATATCAAAATACAACAAATCAACACCCAAACTACATCCTAACCCAAAAAAATACTCTCAATAAGATGCATCATCCAATGAGCAGTGGAGAGTCCTCGAAACTGACAATCACGAGGAAGTGGCTGGATCTGCAGTCTCCGTGGGTCCAGTCGACGGAGTGGACTCAGGCTCTGCAAGGAGGAGAGGCGTGTCAACAGACGGGATCGACGTGGCAGGTGTGGAAACGACGACGGGCTCAACAGCTGGGGTCTCAACAGGAGTAACAGCAGGCAAGATAGGAGCAGGCTCGTCAACAGGATCAGCAGCAGCCTCAAAAGTCTGAACTACTGAAGCATAAGTCTCTGGAGCATCGGAAGTGGTGCCAACTCCAGGAGCAGAAGTGGTAGCAGCAGCAGCAGCAGTGGCCTCATCGCCACGAGCCAAGGAAGTGACAAGATCGTCAATCTCCTCATCGTCCATCTCCTCGGCCTCAGAAACGGAAGGAGGAAGATCAATGCCCATCATACGAGCCACACGGCAGACGACCTCCTCGGTACGAGCCAAACGCGACTCGTGCCGACGAAGAAGGCGTATGACATCATCTAACGTGGCAGGAGGAGTGGGGGCTGCAGCAGCTGAGGGAGTGGCCTGGGAAGCAGATGTGGTCGACCTCTGCACGTGATGAAGCGCCGCAAGAGATTTCTTAACGGCCGTCGCGTTCAGAGGAGGACCCAAAGGACGCTCATCGTCAGGAGGGAGAGGGACACTGAAATGACGGAAAACCAGGGTCAACAGACACGGGTAAGGGATATGCGCAGATTTATTGGTCTTGCGAATACACTCGAAAGAGTCCATCTTATCGAGTATAACGCGAGCCCAATTAATCTCGCAACCCAAGAAAAGAGCGTAAATCAGCTTGAGAAAAGGCTGGGATGGCAGAGATGATGAGCCGTACTTGGGAAGCAAGCACGACTTCAGAATGAGATTCAGCACCCATGCATTAGGTTTGAACGACTTCGAAGGAACACGAATGAGGGCAGGAGGGATCACATGGAAGATATCAGAAAGAACGGACTGATCCAAGGAAGAGATATCATCAACAGAAATATCCGACGAAAGGAGACCAGAAGACGAACAACCAAGTACCTCCCCCAAGATTTCTGTCGTGAGAACTATAGGAGTTCCCAAGACAGTAGTCTTGATGGAGTGACTCTCATCGTACTGGCCCCGAACACGATTGGCATAGAATAATTTGACCAGGCGAGGATATGGTCTGGGGTTCACCTTGGGGTCATAGCGAAGATAATCCAATAGGCCACTATAGGAGAGAAGATCAGCAAGGCCGAGAAAATCAGAAAACTGAACGTAATGCTCTAACAACAGTGGGCAGTGCTCTATACGGTTGTACGCTGCGAGACACTGAGGGTCATCACGGCACAACGATATGTCTACACCGCCGACTGGCATAGGAGCTTTACCCTTCGCCTTACGGGTCTTCGGAGGAGGTGGAGTAGGAGCTTTCTCGGGATGTTCAGGAGTGTATTCCTCATCGGTATTATCCTCGGAATCACTACCGGAACGCTTACCGGGAGGAGTGGTGGTACGGAGCTTTTTAGGCTTAGGCTTGGGCTTGGACGATTGGCCGGCAGGTTTAGGCTTGGACGTCCTCTTCCTCTTCAACGGAGTTGAAGACGAAGAGGGGGGTCGAGTGGTCTTGGCCCTACGTTTGGGAGGGGTCGAAGCGGTAGCACCCTCTACGGTCATAGGGGATGCCCCAGAAGATGAAATCGGGATCCTCGTTCGTGCCATGATCTCGGCACAACGAGTACAATCAAACGATGATGGTAAGATCGAACACCCTAGCTCAAACCCTAGAGTCCTATAACAAGCCCTAAGATAGAAAAACCGAAACCCTAGAACCCTAGGAAGTGAAAACACGATATAGATCAAACCCTAGGAATGGAAAACGAGATCTAGGAGGGAGGGTTATACCTAGGAGAGAGGGCGACGGCGTCGGACGGCGGGGATGGCCGGAAAGATGGCCGGAGAGACGTCGAAAGTCGAAGAGTCTCGAGAGGGGTTTAGGGATTTTCGGGCTGGAGCTTTGAAAACAACCGACTAGAAATGAAAAAGATCGGTTAAAACTTGACTAAGTCAGTCGGGAAAGCGAAAAGACGCGTTTGCCCTAACACACTTAGTCGGTCACAGTTCAAGCACTGACCGACTAGATTACGATCTAGTCGGTCGGTCAATGAGCTTGAACCGACTAAGTCGAAACAGAGGCAAACAGGAAATTTTAGGGCTAGAGTTAGTCGGTTGCAGTATACTCACTGACCGACTAGTTTTCAATCTAGTCGGTCGGTAAGTGTACTGTGACCGACTAAAGAAAGAAAATGACAAAGGTTAGATTAAAGCTTGATCTAGTCGGTCTGAGTTCACTAGATGACCGACTAGATGAGCATCTAGTCGGTTGGCTAATGAACTGAAACCGACTAGAAGAGTCCAAAAATTGATAAATGAGTTCTCTTCACAAACCACTTGGATGAAACATATTAACACTCTCATTAGTCATCTAAATTACCCCATAAAACGTCGAAATCTTAAATACGACATACAAATACGAATTCGAGCACAAATTCAAACATATCACATAAAATCCCAAAAATTCAATAAATCTAGCATGAACGAAATATCGCAAAATCTAATAGCATGCAAGACAATTGAATGAGATATGAATCCTATATCTCGGATTCACCCATAATCCCCAATTCTCGACGCAACCGCACAAAGGAGTCCTCCTTTAGGGGTTTCGTGAAAATATCGGCGATTTACTTTTGGGTTTCAACGTACACTAAAATGATGTCCTTTTTAGCAACATGATCATCTAGAAAGTGGTGTCGGACATCTATGTGTTTTGATCGGGAATGGTGCACCGGATTCTTTGAAAGACAGATAGCACTTTGGTTATCCACCATGATAGGGCTAGTATCACAGTGAATACCAAAATCCTTCAAAGTGTGTCTCATCCAAAGAACCTGGGCACAAGCGGCACCGGCGGCAATATATTCCGCCTCGGTGGTTGAAAGTGATACGGACTTTTGCTTCTTGGAAAACCAAGAGACAAGAGAATTTCCTAGAAAATGGAAAGTGCCACTAGTACTTTTCCTGTCGGATTTGCATCCCGCATAATCGGCATCACTGTATGAGACTAACTCATATGTACTAGATTTTGGATAAAGTAATCCAAAATCAAGTGTATAACTTAGATAACGGAAAATACGTTTTACCGCTACTAAGTGAGACTCCTTAGGTTGAGACTGATAACGAGCACATATGCATACGGCAAACATAATATCGGGCCTACTTGCGGTAAGATAGAGTAAACTACCTATCATACCTCGATATAGACGAATGTCTACATCCTTACCGCCCGTATCCTTGTCAAGATGCGTAGTCGTGCTCATTGGAGTCTTTTTCCCGGAAGCACTCTCCATTCCAAATCGCTTAAGCAACTCCACCGTATACTTCGTTTGGTGGATAAAGATTGCATCGTTCATTTGGCGAATTTGGAGACCTAAGAAATATTTGAGTTCGCCCATGTGGCTCATCTCAAATTGTTCCTTCATAACATTAGAAAACTCTTCGCAAAGAGTGAAGTTAGTAGCACCGAAAATGATATCATCAACATAAATTTGAACTAATAAAATATCATTTTTCGCATGCTTAACAAAAAGTGTAGAATCGGCTTCGCCCATTTTAAAATTCAAATCCAAAAGAAAATTCTTTAGGCGATCATACCAAGCTCGAGGAGCTTGTCTCAAACCATAAAGAGCTTTCTTTAGTTTAAAAACATGATTTGGAAAATTTTCATTTATGAAGCCCGGAGGTTGAGAAACGTAAACTTCCTCAACAACATCTCCGTTTAAAAATGCACTTTTAACATCCATTTGAAATAATTTAAAATTTTTATGGCATGCATAAGACAATAATAGTCTAATTGATTCTAATCTAGCTACCGGAGCGAAGGATTCTTCGAAATCGATACCTTCCTCTTAGCGATAGCCTTGAGCAACTAACCGAGCTTTGTTCCAGACGACGACTTGGTTTTCGTCGGTTTTGTTCTTGAAGATCCACTTTGTCCATATGACGGTGTGGTTCTTCGATGGCAAAGGAACAAGCTCCCATACCTCATTCCTCTCGAATTGAATGAGTTCCTCCTCTATGGCAAGGATCCAAGCACTATCTTCGCACGGTTCAACTATATTCTTTGGCTCTATCGATGAGGCAAAGGCACAATTGGCGAAGTGGTGGACTTGCGATCTTGTCTTGACACTATCATGAATATTGCCAATGACTTGCTCATGGGGATGGTCGCGAACGGTATGAAGCCGCTTGGGAATACCTTGATCACTAGGCACATTCTCAACAACTTCATTAGTCGGGTTAGTCTCAATAGAATCAATTGAATCAATAGACTTAGAATTTTCAAACGAATCACATAAAACATCCATAGAATCATTATAATTTGAAATTCTAGAATTAGTAAAATTCTCATTAAAAGAGACATGAAGTGATTCCTCGATCGTAGAGGATCTTTTGTTGTATATCCGGTAGGCTTTGCTACGTGAGGAATACCCAACAAATATCCCCTCATCCGATCTCGGATCAAACTTGTCCAAATTATCATATGTGTTTTTAATAAAACATTTTGCGCCGAAAACACGAAAATGTTTAACTTGAGGCAATCTACCAAACAACAATTCATAGCAAGTTTGTTTGGTGCCAGGCCTCAAAAGTATTCTATTAAACACATAACAAGCGGTGTGTACCGCTTCCGCCCAAAATTGATAACCAAGTTGACTATCTTCGAGCATAGTGCGAGCACACTCCACAAGCGTTCTATTCTTCCTCTCAACAACACCATTTTGAGGAGGTGCGCGAGGGAAAGAAAACGTGTGAGTAATTCCAAGATCATCACAAAAATTTGAGAAAGACTCATTCTCAAATTCACCCCCATGATCACTACGAATAGTGACAATGGTGGTTCCGATGAGATTTTGTACTTTCTTCACAAATATTGTGAAGTTTTCAAAAGCTTCATTTTTATTACATAAGAAAAATACCCATGTAAATCTTGAATAATCATCAACGATGACTAGTCCATATCTTGCATTTCCTAAGGAAGCAACTCTAGTTGGCCCAAATAAATCTAGATGCAATAGCTCTAGTGGCCGTTTCGTAGAAATGCTTTCCTTAGGTTTAAATGAAGATTTAGGAAGCTTGCCACGTTGACAAGAATCACAAAAACTTTTCTTTTCAAAAACGAGTTTCGGAAACCTTTAATGGAATTTAATTTCGAAAGCTTATAAAGTGTTCCAAAGTTCACATGTCCAAAGCGTCGATGCCATAAGTGTTGTTCACTTGTGTTGGCAACGAGACATTGTTCATATGAATTAGGAAGATCCAAAATATAAATATCTTTATGGCGTGTGCCAGAAAATAATAATTTATTATTATCATTTGAAATATGACACAATCCTTTCGCAAAGCTAACTTTGTAACCTTTGTCACAAAGTTGGCTTATTGAAATAAGATTATGATTTAAACCATCAACTAGATAAACATCACTAATTAAGGGTTTAGGCGGGTTACCCACTTTCATATCATGGTACCCAAGGTCATTGGGTCCTCAAAAGTTAGACCTTTGGAAGCCAAGTCCAATTGGACTTAGACTTCCCCACATAATTTCTACTATGCACAACATCCGAAAAATAAGCATTCATATATACTTGTTTTTCATCCATGCTTGTGTCCTTTGGGCTCCAAATAGTGAAAATCTTGGGAGCCCTCATCCTATTGGGTGCATGCATGCGACGTTGATTTCTACGTGATGCATGTTGTGGATAGGCATAAGGAACATGATGGAATGGTGCACGACGAGAATTATTCATATGATGAGGTGGGTGAACATATGCATGTGTGGGAACACGTGCGTGAGGGTGTCTCACATGGTGTGCACGTGCCCGAGAATGTGTTGCATAAAAATCATCATATGTGTGAGACAGTGGAGTAGGACGTGTGTTCCTACGTGGCATGGTATTGGTGTACATATAAGCATGCCCCTTCTTTGGAGGTCCACCCAAAGTGGGTTTCTTTCCGAAAGAGGGTGTGGACGAGGTGGAAGCACCATTGGTAGATGAACTACCAACAGAGTGTTTGCTACCACTCGTAGAGTCACCGGAAGTTGGCCTAACAAAAGTAGTGACCGACTTGGATGACTTTCCCAAAGTATACCCCAAACCAACAAGGTGTTTGGCCGGGAGTAAGACACTTAGGATATTATCCAACTGGCCCTTACCCTTATTGAATTCATTGATTCGGCCTAATGTGTTCTCATATTTCTCGGTGAGAGAACGAAAAGAAGTATCTAAAGTGGATACTTGCGATGTGAGCACATAAACACGAGATTTAAGATTCTCGTTCTCAATACTCAAAGTCGAGTTTTGAGAAGTTAAATCCGCTATCCTATGTTCTTCCGGATCATCAATACTAACATGTTCAAGTTTAGATTTGAGATTAACAATCTCATTTCTTAACTCTTCAACAACGGTGTCGTTGTTGGTGATGATAGTCTTAAGCGAGGTTTGAATGCTAGCTAGGTCATCTTTTACTTTAGTATATCTATTTACTAATTTAGTGTATTTAGACCATAAATGGGAGTTAGCATCCGTAAGATCATACATAGTTACCTCATCGCTTTCGTCGTCGCTATCATCGGAAGAGGAAGATCCTTGATCATGCTCATCTCTTGCCATGAAGCACATGTGCGCTTGCTCCACTTTCTCATCGTCCGATTCTCCGCTTGAGGAATCCTCGGAGTCGGTGAATGTTGCTCCGACAAGTCCCTTTTTGTACCCCTTTTTGTACTTCTTCGACTTGTCGAACTTCGGCGCCTTCCACTTCTCCTTTTGCTTGTTTTGAGGACAATCCGCTTTGATGTGTCCTGGCTTATTGCATTTAAAGCACAAAGGTGGAGAGGCGTTAGTAGAAGTAAATTTAGATTTTTGTTTGAAGTTACCCTTTCGGAAGAAGCGATTGAACTTCTTTGCCATGAGTGCAACGGATTCCATGTCCATTTCTTCTTCCGAGTCCTCATCATCGGTAGAGGTGGATGAAGCCGCCTTGAATGCAATTGCCTTTTTCTTAGGCATGTCTTGGTTCAAATATGACTTCATATTTTCTTGTAACTTCACCTTGCTATCTTTGCGTACCTCGTATGACATCAAAGTACCCATCAATTGAACTACGGTATACTTATTCATGTCATTACCTTCATCGATGGCGAAGGTACGTTTCTCCCAAGAAGAAGGAAGTCCTTCGATAAGCTTTGAGCACTTCTCCTTTTGAGTGTAGGACTTACCGAGGGTCTCTAACTCGTTTATTATGTCAACGAAGCGAGCGTAATATTCCTTCATCTTCTCGCCCTGTTGCATATGAAACATTTTGTAATCTTTGTTTACGACTACGAGTTTAGAGTCTCTTACCCTACTCATCCCTTCATGAAGTATGAGGTTAACAATGCTAACAAATGATGTTAATGGGTTCGGATCCACCCAAGTCTCCCCGACTTGTTCCCGGTGATCCTACGTCCCAACCACCCGGATCCCCTCCGGATACTTAGGTTAGAAACCCTAACCCAAGATTTCCACTATGATATCTTGTGAAAAACCTTCACAAGATCAAATCATACATGCAATGGCAATAGTGAATCCCACAACCCGGGATCACAACCTTCTCTCATAACCGAGAGAATCAACAAGCAATATAAATGAGTTTATAATGAAATAAACAATCTTACCACAAAATCCTATACCTTGAGTTTTTCTTACCCAAATAGGTGAAAGAAAGGATTTGAGGAAGATGAAGTCACAAAGACCTAGCACCAAGGAAATGACCAGCAATAGGTGCCTAGGAGAGATTTGGAGACTTGATTCAAGCTAGAGCTTGAAGGGCTCACCAAGAACAAGCTTCTCTCAAGATGGATTCTAGATCTAGAAAGTGAGAGGATGGGTTTCTTGTGAGGAAGAGAGCTTTGGAAATGAGTGAGAATGGCTATCTCTTTCTATCTCAATGAATCTCTTAATGACAGCTCTAACCTAAAGAGAAATGACCTAGGTTCGTATTTATAGGGTCCCATAAAAACAAGTTAGGTCAATTTCCAACGGATAGAAATCTGAGGCAACTAGTCGGTCAAAGAACAACCACTGACCGACTAGTTCATCAACTAGTCGGTCAGTCAATCAACATGGACCGACTAAGAGAGGAACTGAGAAGAGATAGAAATTCAGACCTAGAAATCTAGTCGGTCCAAGAAGACATTCTGACCGACTAGTTTCACAACTAGTCGGTCAGTCAGTGAACGTAGACCGACTAAGAGGCAAAATGAAATAGTCTGAATACAAATTGACTTAGTCGGTCCAAGAACAAAAGTTGACCGACTAGATTGTCAACTAGTCGGTCACCAAACGTTCTTAGACCGACTAACGATAAACAGTAGCTTAGGAGAAATTTAGTATGAACAGTAAGTCACAACTAGTCGGTCAAAGAAGCATCACTGACCGACTAGTTCACAAACTAGTCGGTCGGTGAGTCAACGTAGACCGACTAACTGTAAACAGTACTGAACAAGAAATTAAGGAATCAAACTAGTCGGTCCAAGAAGCTTTGCTGACCGACTAGATCACCATCTAGTCGGTCAGTACTTCTTCTTGTACCAACTAACATGTACAAACAAGTCCGAATCGAAGCGCGACGCTTCGAGGAAGTTAGAATGAACTTGTACTAAGATCCTAGAGCTACGATATGAGCGATATGAAGATAGAAATGTAAGATATACTCAAGGCTTAACATTCTATAGATCGAAGCTAAAAGACTATAAATAAAACCTTAATAAACGGTCTTCGAGAGCTTCGATTAAATCTTCATGACTTCCAAAACGGCGCAAGAGCTTCAACGAAGCTTTAGGCATGAATACGAGCTTTGAGAAGTGTTGAGATGTCGCTTTGAGTGTTCTCGTGAATTTGACGACGATCTCCAATACTGCGCTCACAAATTGTTAGTTCATGAATTATTTATGTTTGCTCATCATCCAAAACCAAATCCGGGGAGTCCAATATTCAACAGACCGTCCGCGAGTTGTATTCTCATATCGGTCGGCTTTAAGTCGGTCCCCGTATTCAATTTCTTAAACATAGTTTGGGGCATTAGGCACGCTTGCTCCTAAATCTACCAAAGCTTTTTGTAGCAGGACTCCACCAAGCGTGTAAGGGATGCGGAAGCTTCCAGGATCTTTAAACTTTGTAGGCTGCTTCTCCTTCCGGGTGAACCATGTACTTTGCTCGGCGAGCATTATCTTCTCCTTTCGCTTCTTTCCGAAATCAAGTTTTTTAGGAATTTGGCATACGATGGGATCTCTACAATGGAGTCCAAGAAAGGGATATTTAGGCTCACCCCCTGCAAGTACTCAAGAAACTTGGTGAGTTGTATATAGTTGCGAGTACTCAAGAAACTTGGCGAGTTGTATTCTCATACAGGTGGCATATAGTTGCGCTCCTCACATGGCTTCATAATTTCAGAATTTTCACCGTCTTTTGGCTCTTTCGGGCACTCCTCCTCATTAGCCGGCTCCTTGTCATCCAAAATTTCTTCCCCAGGCTCATTGGTTTGAATCATGGTGGGAGTAGTGTCCTTCCCGCTCCTATTAGTTACCGTCACCACCACATTGATGTGGCCGATATTGCTCCCTGGGTTTGGCTCTGGTTGAGCCGGCAATTGTTGAGTATTTTTATTGAGCAATGCTAGTTGCTCTGATAATTGTGCCACGACGGTGTTGAGAGAGTCTTGTTGAGCGGTCAATCTAGCATTTACCTTCTTTTGCTCCGCCATGAATTCTTCAACCCTCGCTTCATGGTTGGACCTTGGTGGTGCTTGTGGTGGATTAGATGCTCTCCACCCTTGATTATACCCCGAAGGTCTATATGGTCCCGCTTGTTTCCTCGGTTGGAAGTTTTGTTGTTGAGGCCCTCTCGGTTGAAATTGCGGTTGTTGCGGAGGCCGAGCTTGAGGTTGTTGCGATGGTGGGTTTAAGGCTCCATCATTGTTTGCATATGAAAATCCCGGGTGATTTCTCGTGGTCGGGTTTGCCCAATAACCGGTGTTTCCCACAACGTATTGGACTTGCTCTATAGCTCCCTCTCCTTGCTCTCCTCCAACATACATGACATGGGCTTGGTCTTGCCAATCGCCCATACTTCCTCCCGGTGTTGATGTGGTGGGGGTTCCATGCGGATCACTTATCAACTTCTCCAATCTCTCCACGACCTTGTGGAGAGAATCAAACTTCGTAGAGAGCTCTGCTTCGTCCTTTGCCTCAAAAATACTTGTTGGATTCAAGGAGGATGAAGAATGTCCTCTCTCGTCGCCCCATTGTTGGTTATTAGAGGCCATCTCCTCAAGTAGGGCCATAGCATCATCCGGCGTCTTAGATAATATGGCTCCATTAGCGGTTGCATCAATGATTTGCTTGGTGCCCAGTTGCTATGATCTCCAACTGAGATTTCACAAAAGAATAGCCATCAAAAAATAATAGAAGTCTCTCCTAAAACTAGTGATAAAACTAGGTTTAAATACAAGCCAAAATCGTCCAAAAAATCCTGACGAAATTGCCCCTGCGTAGCCCAGAAATCGCAATCTGTATAGCAGTCGGAATGCGGCACTCGGCTGAGTAGCAATGTCACTCGGCCGAGTGACAGACCCAATAATAAAACAGAGAATCTGGGGGTTTCGGGGGTCTGTCTCTCTGACTGACTCGGACGAGTAGGCTTCTTTACTCGGTCGAGTAGCAATCATGCTCGGCCGAGTAGGCTTCTCAAAATTTCCAGTAACTTGGCCGCTTCTCGGAAGAAAATCCCTATTCTAATCGGGCAAGTGAGCTTTCTCACTCGGTCGAGTAGACTTTCTTGCTCGGTCGAGGAAACTCTGAAATTTTGCTGTGCGTATCCGTTTCACTCGGCCTCACGCAGCTTGTTACTCGGCCGAGTGAACTCTCTGTTCGGCCGAGTAAGCTGCTTCTGGGCTCTTTTCTTCTCCTCCTCGCCTCCTCGTCGATTCTATTGAATTTCTTCCTCTTCCGCTCATCCTCTAGCGTTGCTAACTCCTCAAATAAGCTGTGGGCGACGCTCCAGTGTGCACGAAAGTCACTTGATCTCGTTTTTGCTCCAGATCGCTCCATATCACCTGAAATACGACAAAAACAAGAAATAGTGAAAATCAACGCGATATCATCTAATAATCGTGGAAAATGCAATATGGGCGATCGAAATGACATGAAAACACGCAGAAAAAAGATGTAAAATAAGGAGCGATCATAAAGATGTATCATTTTATTAATAAAATGGAAAGTTTGGACTTGGACTTTTGTTTAGTTCTTTGTTTAATTTTTTGTGATGGAGTTTTACTTGTACTTCCCAGCACGTGCACAGTGACCTCAGATTCTTTGTACTCTCTCCTTTATTTCTTTCTACGCAACACTCGTTGATCTGGGAATACCTGGGATGGATTCGTACTTCCCGGGTATCCTAGAGGGCGGGTCGTTACATAATCCATATTTGAGATGAATGAGATTGTAATAAAATTATTGATATTTGTGTTGTTTTTGAGTATGTGTGCTAGGACCTGCGAGGTTTCACACAGACGCTTATTGTGTTTAAGTCAATGAGGAAAGAAAAACAAAAGTACCTCCTCCTTACTTGAACATGCAGACCCGCTCGCATCCTCACTCCCAAGTATAATGTGAAGCGGGACGTGATAGGTTTTACTGGAGGCACATGCCATTCATGCTCGTGCAAAATACTCTTAAACAACATAAATAAGATTACAATCTTGATCCTCAAGAACACCTTTCCTTGAATTCTCTATCCCAATCTTGTTCATTAGAAAATCCTAGTCTTAGAGTTCTAATCAATTGTTGACCCAATAAGTTCACCCTTGGTCATGAAGCCATCTTCATCCCTATATTGATGACCGTAAATCCAGCATTGTTGATTCACTGACCCATTTTCCCTCGTCATATTCACCTTTCGATTTTCCTTGTTCTTGATCCACGATACATCCCGCCAAAATGGTCATGTCATCATATTTCTACTTCATGTTGTCCATTTGAATCCTTCTCGTCATTACCCATCTTACAACTCATTTCATTCTTGCAGTCATTACACCTCCCCATTAGTTTTACTAAATTCCGAGGGTGGAATTTTTATAAGGTGGTTAGGATGTGACATCCCGTATCCATCACTACCGTATTTTGGTTTAAATACTTTCAAACAGTTTCAAATAATAAGTTTATATGGTTCTTAAACTAATTAAGTTTTAAGATACTATTATTTTATACCTTTTTATATTTCCTAATTACTTTTTGTTAATCGTTTTAACTAATCTGGAGTATGATATGATATGATTAAGACTTAGTATGTTATGCATGTCATTAATTTTTATTCTTACTAAGTTGATATGATTAAGATAATTATATTAAGTTAGCCATTATAAAATCAGAAAATCAATTTACTAAATTAAAATTGAAAGTTTAAATTTCATTTCAAATATTAAAAACTTTCAAATAACTTCTTATTAAAACCTATAACTAATTAGGAAGTTTTCCTCCCACTCAATTCCCCCTAATAGCTCCTTAATAATTATTTTTAATTCAAACTTTTCTTAACTCTTAGCTATTAATCTCCCTAATAATTGTCTTTAATTCAACCTTCCTTTTCTTTCCTTAGCAAGTAACATACCCAAACATTTTCTAAGAAAACAAATTTAAACCTTAACCCTTCTTTCTTCTCCCTCTCACCCTCTCCTCCCCTCAACTCGCCACTAGCCCTGCAAACATCGACCAGCCCCCAAACTCAACCTGTAACCCTCCCTTGGACCCGCCGCCTGTAAACAACCCCACCCCTTGCAGCCACCTCCTCAACACAAACAGTCCACCGATGATTTCCCCCCTCAAGCGTAGCACCCTCTGCCAAGTGTTTGACCTATTTCCCCAACGAGATCCCGATGATTTTCCCAGCACTGGCAAGCTTCCGACGATCCTGATTTCGTCACCGGTGAACCCTACGCTCGCCCCTCCTTGGATCCATGCAGCATATGGTAAGTTCCCACCTCATATTTCTCAATATCACGCATTTTAAATTACACTATACATTAATGAGTTTAATGAGATGAAGGTTAATATTAGTTGTGGATTAATATCAACAGGATTCGGGTCTTGGCAATTAAAATTAGTGATATTGGCCATAATTAGTTCTACTTAATGAACCTGTGTAAACACATAATAAGTATTAACTTGTTATTATTTAAATAATGTTCCTGGACATATAGTAATGATTGCATCTCATTACCTATTCACTTAAGAATATGGTTAAGATCATATTCCGATTTGTCATATTAAACCATACGTTATAAGGTTCTCAAACCGTATCAATGAACTTATTCTTAATATTAGTTCACTTCCAATATGATATCAAACTGGTATTAACCATTGACATGTTTAATCTTGTGTTCCATGCTTGTACAAAGCTAATCATAAGGGAGATTTGTACTTTGTTAATGATATCACATAGAACTCCAATGCTAACATTACCACAGTTGTTATATTTGAATCTCAACCCAAAATTTTATTAATCTCCCACTTCTTGTGTTAAGCAACTTTCGCAAGTTATTGTGTTAACTAATAGTCCCCAGGTGAAATGACCTCGTGCAAATTAGTAACTAATTTCTTTTCGATATGCAGATATAATATTGCTTCACATAAATTCACTCACATAATATGTTCTGTCGTACGTACACTAATTACTTTTCTTAATACTCCATGTCCTACTAAATATATCCCAAAAAGAAATTGCCAACATAGCTTACATCCACAACAGAATCACCTGACTTTGTGCCACAAACAGAATGTGCAGGTCATTAGCATTACTTCTATTTCTTTCATGCATTAAAATTTGTTGTGGAATGATGTACAGACTTTTATGTATTCCTTTCATGTATGGAATTTGGAACAATATGCCCTATATTACATAATGGATTGTGATATTGGGCCCTCGGGCATTTACGGAATATTGGGTCTTCGGGTATGTATGGAATATTGGGCCCTCGGGCATTTACAGATATTGGGCCTTCGGGCATTTACGGAACATTGGGCCTTGGGGCATTTACAGAATGTTGGCCACACGATAAACATTGAACTATACGGATACACATATTGACACTTTGGGTGGGTTAGTCCATTGTAGTAGAGTGCGGAATGCTGGATTTTACCCCACCGGTAAATTCGACCGTCGTCCGGATGGGGTCGGTGAGTACAGAGCCACGGGTAGCTCCCATTGGTTTGGATGTAATTGTAGTTTCTTCCGCCCTCAGACATTGGGCTTGTCACTAGATTAAGTTATTGAATGACACTCTTTTTACTTTCTGCTATTACTATCATGAAATGTATAAACTGCTAGCTAAGCTCTTAGCTTGTTTTTCCATGCTCACTATTTTGCACACTATCCTTGCCATGCTCACTACTTTGCACACTACACTTGCCATGCTCACTACTTGCACACTACACTTGCCATGCTCATGTGTAATTTCCATGCTCACTACGCTTTTCCTTGTGCACTACACCTTACTATGCTCACATGCTTTTATTCTGTTAGTAGAAAATGTTATTGCCCTACTATATCCTTTTAATTATTTAAATGAGATTGATGCTTGGAAACCTACATGAATAACCCTCACTGACGGGCATTGTATTTGTGATTTAATGCAATGTCCGTCAGGTTCTAAGGGCATTTTTGCAGATCTTAGTTCCAGCGTAGCGGGATTCACTAGAGGCATGACTCTTCTAGGAGGATACTCTTAGGCTGCTTCTCCTTGTAATTTTCATTGTACCAGATTTGTGTATTCCATGTTGTAAGGGCCGTAAGGTCTCTCTCTTCCTTCTATATTATTATAATCCATATTTAAGATGAATGAGATTGTAATAAAATTATTGATATTTGTGTTGTTTTTGAGTATGTATGCAAGGACCTGCGAGGTTTCACACAGACGCTTATTGTGTTAAGTCAAGGAGGAAAGAAAAAACAAAAGTACCTCCTCCTTGCTTGCACATGCAGACCCGCTCGCGTCTTCGCTCCCAAGTATAATGGGAAGCAGGTGTGACACATTGTCTTCTTCTCCTACATAGTCCCGGACAAAGTGGAATCTCACATCGATATATATGCTTGGTGCGAGCATGGCAGAACTGATTCTCAGACAAGTGCAAATGCACTTTGGATATCACAATGGAGGTCATACTCCTTCTGGTAGACTCCCAGATCATCCATCAAGCCCATCGGCTATATCGTCTCCTTTACGGCTTCAGTCAATGCCATGTATTCTGCATCCATAGTAGACAAGGCCATCGTAGAATAAAGTAGACTCTACCAACAGATCGAAGCTCCTAACAGGGTGAAGATGTAGCCTGTCATGGATCTCCTTCCGTCTAAGTCGCATGCAAGGTCAGAATCAACATAGCCAACAGCTTGCGAACCTTTATCTCCTCAGCTATAAGTCAATTCGACGTCAACTCTGCCATTGATGTATCTAAGTATCCATTGAACATCTTGCTAGGGTTGTGCATGTATCTACTCACCATGCTGATTGCATGTGATAGGCCAGTTCGAGTATATACCATGTTGAGTATTGGACTTCTCCCTACTTGGTGTTAATGATGAGGAAACATAAATACTTGTGACTAATCCCCTATTTACAGTAAATCCATTGCCTAAGCATGTCATGAAGATCAATTGGAAATGGATGGAACTCAAAGATCATTGAAAGCAAAGGAAGTGGATTGGAAGATCAAAGATGGTGATTGAAGCTCCTAGAAGACTTCAAGCTCATGTGTTGGATAGAAGAGAGAGTTCCTCAAATGTAATCTTCTTGTTTCTCTTCTAGTATGTAGCTTAGAAGTAGAACTATGTTGGAGCACACACACATCTTCATTTCAGTCTAAGGAAATCATTAGATCAACTTTCCTTAGACTCCAATTCATTTCTATCAAGAATGTGCATGTCATGATCTCAATAGTCGACTGCTGAACGATTTACAGTCGCCTATCTCAAAACAGTCGACTGTGTTTTGTTCTACAGTCGCCTGTTATGCACATACTTAATCAGTCAATTTTTGGGCTTCTTAGTTGTAACTCTATCAGGCGACTGCTGTGCATTTCACATACACTTGTCCTAATGACAGTCGACTGTGGTTTGTTACTCAGTCGCCTGTCTATCTTCAGCCCAAAGCAATTCTCAGTTTGATCAGGCCAGTCGACTAATGTTGTATTTACAGTCGACTGTCCAACTGGCACAGTCAACTATCAATGCTTCAACAGTCGTTTGTTTTTGAGCCTCTCTGAAGACTCAATTCTCTGGAAAATGTCAGGGTTTGTGACAGGCGTCTGTAGAAGGAATTACAGTCGACTGTGGAATTTACAGTCGACTGTCTTCTCTTCATCAGTCGCCTGTTCTGTATTCCCAGACTTTTCTAGGACATTCTTGACTTACCCTCTTTACAGCCAGTGGTCTGTACAAGGATTTACAGTCGCCTGTTGGTTTAACAGTCGACTGTCTACTTCTTACCAGTCGACTGTCCAGGTGGTAAGTTACCGTTTGAATTCTCACCTACCCTCTGTCACAGTGCAGCAGTCGACTATGCGTTGTTCAACAGTCGATTGTCGCGTGCACAGATTCTACCCGTTGAGCTTTTCTTCATGGATTTCAAAGGGGTTTTGGTGATTCTATTTGAAGGGTTTGAAAAAACTATAAAAGAAGCCTCTACTATTCCATTGAGAGTTTGACTCACTTAAGATTCATTTGCTCAAACATTTAAGCTTTCATTCTTCAAGATCAAAGCTCTCAAAATTCAAAAGCCCTAGAATTCCTATCCTTCATCTCTTACTCTCCAATCTAGAACCGAAGAGAAATCTTCTAAGCATTTGGTGCAGTCAAGAGAAAGGGCTTTCCTCTCTTCCAAGAGAGTCATTCAACGCACTTCTCCTTTAAGTTCTACTTCAAGGCATATGTGATTGTAAGTGTTGTTTAATTTCATATTTCATAACTTTCGTTATTTGATTTACTCTCGGGTTGTGAGAGTGGTTTGCTTGCTCCCAAGTTGTGGGAGTCAAGGACATCGAGTGTATTTTGATTTCACTTGTAGGGTTGTTATAAGTGGGGTTTTAAGGAAACCTCAAGTTAGGGTTCTAACTTGAGTATCCGGTTGTATCCGGGTGTAAGGGACGTATGATTACCGGGAACAATTCAGGAAGTGACTTGGGTAATCCGCACCTTTGAAACATCCTTGCGTTTGCATTGTTTCATTTTGGGGTTTACTTTTATTCTGCATTAATTTTTGGTTAGGAATTTAATTTGGTGTAACTATCTTTTTAAATTGCATAAACACTATTCAACCCCCCTTCTAGTGTTTTCCCCATAGCCAGGGTCCTTACAATTTGTATCAAAGCACTGGTTTAAAGCTATGGCAGCTAACAACAACAACGTTCCTCCATCGATTTCGTACAACAATCACGATCGTGATAGAGCGTCCACAGTATTCGAATGACAATCAACGGTGTGTCCTCTTCGTTTCAATGGCACGAACTTCAGCTATTGGAAATACCGGATGGAGATGTTCCTAAGGAGTGCTTCCCTTTGGAGAACCCTCCATAAGAAATACGTCGAGCCCACCAAAGAGGATTTCGATAAATGGACGCCCTCTGAGATGTCTGTCGAAGTCAACAACGCAAAGACAATGAACGCTCTTTATTGTGCATTGGACCCAGATGAGTTCAACAAGATATGCACATGTAAGAGTGCATATCAAATTTGGAACCATCTCGTCGTTATCCATGAGGGAACAAACAAGGTAAAACTCTCTAAACTATATGTTGCCGTGCAAAATTTTGATATGTTTCACATGCAGGAAAATGAAAGCATAGCAACGATGTACGTACGTTTTACCGACATCACCAATGAACTGGAAGAGCTTGGGCAAAGCTACACCTAACCAGCGAAGGTGAGAAAGATCATAATGGGGATGACCTCCAAATGGGAACGAAGAGCTATCGCCATTGAGGAGGTCAACGACATGAAGAATTACACAGTCGTGAATCTTATCGGCACTCTCATGTCTTACGAAGTAAGACTGGAGAACCGATTGAAGATTCGAGCTATGATGAACCCTTCAGAGGCCAAGAAGAAAGCTTTGGTATTCAAGGCTAATTCCTCATCATCCTATAGTAAAGAATCCGAAAATGAGATGGACTTGGAGGAGATGGCTCAAATGGCGAAGAAGTTCCAACGCTTCTTTCGCAAAGGTAAAGATCCCTCTAAGAATAGATTCGAGTCTACTAATAACACTTCCTATCTTTGCTTTAAGTGTAATAAGCCAGGGCACATCAAGAAGGATTGCTTAATGCTCTGAAACAAAGAGAAGTGGAAGGCTCCGAAGTACCACAAGTCCGACAAGAATAAGAAAGATAAGAAGAAAGAACTAATCGGTACATTCAATGACTCAAGTGGAGACTCATCAAGCGAATCCGATGATGAGAAGGGTGAAAGTGCCAACATGTTGTTCATGGCCTGGGAAGATTCACTCTCCGAGGAAAGTGATTCCGACATCGATGAACCCGAGGTAACTATGGATAAACTGTGTTTTGCTAATGAAGAACTATTTGCTAAGTATCAATATTTAATGCTTAGATATACTAGTTTAAAGAAAGTGAATGTTAGCAAGCCATCCATTCCATGCATTATCAACAATGACACCATTATTGATACACTAACTCTTGAGAAAACAAACTTGGCTTCTCAAAATGTCACCTTGAGAAATGAGGTGAATTCCCACAAATCTCAACTAGATCAAACATATCCTAAGGATAATAGTGATCTAGCTTCACAAAACACACAATTGGGTTTAGATAATGATTCTCTTAAAACCCAAGTGCACGAGCTCAAAGCACGGGTGTCCATCTTGGATACCAACATTTCTTCTCTTAAGGAGAAATATGAGCTCATGTCCTCCCGTATTATGAGATTTAATAACGGGAAAGGACAATTGGATGATTTGCTAGCAAACCAATATCCGGCCACACATCGTGTTGGTCTTGGTTTTATGGAAGCGAATGCATCCAATGCTCGCACCTCCTATAGTGGTATCACTATAGACTTTGTGAAGCCATCCTCCGGTGCATCCACAAGTGTTGTCAAATACACTATTGGTAGCAAACCTACCAAGAAAGTCACCACTTCACAATCTCTTCCTTTTGGTAAGAAACCCATTACGAGTGGAAACCAAAAGAGAGGTCATGCTTACATGTACACCAACCTTCATCCACGTAGGAAATCTCCTACTTCACAAGTGGATACTCATGACACTTTCTATGCTCCACACCCACGAACACGTGCAAATCCACATATGAGAAATACTCATGTACATGCTCCTACACACTCATATGCTCATGCACATCATTCTTACATGTATGCTTACCCTCCACATGTCATGCATGCTCTATATGGTTCATACAACTTGCATGTTCCTAAGCATGCATACAACACATATATGTCTAATGCATATCCTCCTTCTCATTTTTATGCTAGAACTCATATTCCTAGGATGCACACATCTCATAGAAATCAATCTATTATGCATGCAACTAGGAAAAGGACTCACAAAACATACACTATTTGGGGTCCTAAGAACACTAGCTTAAATGATAGGAATGCTTATGTTGATTTCTATGTTCATGATATTATTAATAGTGGTAATTATGTTGGGAAGCAGAAGTCCACTTGGACTTGGCTTTCAAAGGGCTAATCCCATTGGACCCAACAAAAATTGGGTACCATAAGCTTATGGTATATCATGTAGGTACCCAAGAAGAAGAAAGAGAGCAATAAACGCCATATTGGCTCTAAAAGGAAAGGATGGATACTCGACAGTGGTTACTCCAAACACATGACGGAAGATTCCTTACTACTCTCCGAAGTGATTAGCATCAAGGATGGTGCAACAGTCACTTTTGGAGGTAATCAAAAGGGAACCATCATTGGAGTAGGTAAAGTCAGTAATCCTTCTAAACCACTCATTACTAATGTATATTTAGTTAGGATTTATGTCATAACCTTATCTCCATCAGTTAACTTTGTGACAAAGGTTACAATGTTAACTTTGGAGAGGGTATGTGTGAAATTATTGATTTTGATTCAAATATTTTATTTACCGGAATTATTCGTAAGAATATTTATTATTTGAGCTTGTCAAAAACCGTAGAACCTGGCTTTGTTGCTAATACAAATGAACAACTATTATGGCATCTCCGTTTTGGTCATATTCATTTCAAGCACTTATATAAGTTAGCTAAGCATGATCTTGTCAAAGGTTTTCCAAAAATTGCTTTTAGTAAGAAAAACTTCTGTGATTCATGTCAAAGAGGTAAACTTAGTAACCATCTTTCAAGCTTAAAGAAGGCATAACTTCTAAGAGGCCCCTAGAATTACTTCATCTAGATTTGCTTGGGCCAACTAGAACCGCTTCTTTAGGTAATGCTCATTATGGATTAGTTGTCGTTGACGACTTCTCTAGATTTACTTGGGTCTCATTTTTAACTAATAAGAATGAAGCCTTTGAAGAGTTTACCATATTTGCAAAGAAGATTCAAAATTTCTTAGGATCCACCATTATCACTATTCGTAGTGATCATGGAGGAGAATTTGAGAATGAATGTTTTACAAATTTTTGTGATGACACTGGTATAACTCACAATTTTTCTTTTCCTCGTGCACCACCACAAAATGGTGTTGTATAGAGAAGGAATAGGACTCTTATTGAGTGTGCTCGTATCATGCTCCAAGATAGTCATCTTGGACTACAATTTTGGGCAGAGGTGGTGCACACGGCATGTTATGTGCTCAATAGGATCCTAGTGAGACCTCGAACGAACAAAACATGTTTTGAGTTATTTTATGAAAAAAAGCCACAAGTTAAATATTTTCGAGTTTTTGGTTCAAAATGCTTTATCAAGAACTCCTTTGGTAACTTAGATAAATTTGAGCCAAGATCCGATGAAGGAATTTTTGTTGGATATTCCACACATAGCAAAGCCTACCGGATATACAACAAACCTTCTTCAACGATCGAGGAATCACTACACGTATCATTTTATGGAGATTTTGATTTTCCTCATGTTATTGATGATAGTGTAGATGCTATATGCGATTCTCTTAGTAATGTCAAGATTAATAATTCTATTCTTGAGACTAACACTACTAATGAGATTGTTGAAGATGTTCCAAGTGATACAGGGATTCTCAAAGCTTACCCAACTGTTCGTAACCACCCTCATGACCAAATTATTGGAGATATTGGTGTGTGTGTTCAAACGAGGTCTAGAATTGAAGAATTCTCCCATTGTGCATTCGTCTCTACCATTGAGCCAAAGAACATCCAAGAAGCATGTGAGGATAGCTCTTGGATAGTGGTAATGGAAGAAGAACTCATGCAATTCGAGATAAATGAAGTTTGGGAGCTCGTTCCTCTTCCAAGTGGTCACCAAGTGATTGGAACCAAGTGGATCTTCACGAACAAGACCGATGAGAACGAGGCCATCACAAGGAACAAAGCAAGGTTAGTAGCTCAGGGCTATTGGCAAGAAGAAGAATTTTCTAAGTCCATGAAGGATGAATTCGAGATGAGCCAGATGGGTGAGCTCAACTATTTCCTTGGACTATAAATTCGACAAATGAAGGATGAGACTTTTATACATCAAACCAAATAAACATGGGAGCTTATCAAGTGATTCGGGATGGAATCATCTTCAAGCAAATAGACTCCTATGAGTACGACGACCCATCTACACAAGGATGAGAACAGAAAAGATGTAGACGTTCGTCTATATCGAGGTATGATCGGAAGCTTACTCTATTTAACTGCTAATAGGCCCGATATCATGTTTTTCGTATGCCTTTGTGCAAGATATCAAGCTAGACCTAAGGAGTTACACTTGATTGCGATCAAACGAATTTTTCGTTACCTCAATCATTCACTAGATTATGGGTTACTTTATCCTAAATCTAGCACATATGAGTTAATCTCATATGGTAATGCCGACTTTGCTGGATGCAAATCCGATAGGAAGAGTACTAGTGGCACTTGCCATTTTCTAGGAAATTCCCTAGTTTCTTGGTTCTCCAAGAAACAGAACTCGGTATCATTGTCCATGACTGAAGTAGAATATATTGTTGCGGGTCTTGCATGTGCACAAGTTCTTTGGATGCGACACACTCTTAAGGTCTATGGTGTCAATTGTGATACTTGTCCTATCATGTTTGATAACCAAAGTGCTATATGTCTCTCCAAGAATCCGGTACATCACTCCCGTACCAAACACATAGATGTGAGACACAATTTTATCAATGATCATGTAGCTAAAAAGGACATCATCTTAGAGTACATTGAAACCCAAAAACAAATCACCGACATCTTCACTAAACCTCTTAAAGAAGATTCTTTTGTGAGGTTGCGGGGAGAATTAGGGATTATGGGTGAATCTAAAATTTTGGAGTTCAACCGTCATGTTATATCATATTTGGACTCATATCATCATGGTACTTCTCTTCTTCTGATAGATTATATGTTTCACATATATTTGTTTTAAGAGAGATTATTGAGATTTTGTTGATTTCGTTAGTTTTTGGTTTGTGTTAAGAGATTTGTGTGTTAAACGATTATATCTTGATATTGATTTCTTGATGAGATTTATGTTCGAGTATAGGTACTAGGGTGAGTTGTATCTATCCTCTGGATTTTAACCTCGCTGTGCATTTTTGGACCAGGACAGACGACTGTCATTCCTTCGACAGTCGACTGCCCTACTCTATTTTTCTCATACAGGAGACTGTATCTTTCGCACAGGCGACTGATGATGACTTTACAGTCGATTGTCTGATCAACAGGCGACTACAGTTTGGTCATCAGACGCCTATCCATATCTTCAGTGGTCTCTGTTTTTATGTCATCAAATCTTTGATTCTCAGTCAATCGACTGATGAGTAATATACAGTTGAATGTCTCTCTGACAGTCGATTGTGATTTACCCAACAGTAAACAGTCGACTGTCTGTCAACCTAAGCCCATTTTTATCCTTTGAACCAGTCGATTGACGATAGTTCATCAGTCGATTGTCAACTGTTGTGGTGGTTCGTTAATTTGATCTGAGCCATCGATTGTTCGATCCAATGGCCCAAATTCTTTTGACCCCTCGTTATATCTACGAGAGCCATCGATTCGATCACATGTTTTCTCTCTCATCCGACTGAGAATCTCCCTCATCTTCCCCTTCCGAAATCCACTGTCGATCACTCCTCCGTCGATTTTGATCCATTTCGAAGCCTCTCTCCTCCGTTCTTTTGATTACTTGGTCATTTATCTCCCTTTCTGTCGTTCTTCATCGATTTGGTTTCATTCTCTCCTATCGATTCTATCGTACGCTTTGTTCTTTTGTTTCCTTCGTTTGATTGCACAATGGCACACAAGACCAAAGGAAAGACTGTTGCTTCTAGACGCCCTAGGATCTCTAAGTCAACCGTTGTCAAAACTAAGCGACCCCACAAAGCCCGCACCGTGAAAGCTGACCCTCCTTCCGATTCGTCGAGAGGCTATTCTCCCTCTTCCTCCGATGCTGAGCCTCTTGTGAAGCGTTCGCACAAGCACGTTGGTGTTCACATCAACGAGCCAGTTGTTGCTGCTGAACATGCTCCTGAGTCAAGTTCCGATGACTAAACACATGTTGTGCTTCCTTCTGATCCTCTTATGCCTATTTACTGTGACGACACTTTTCTGGCAAAGTTCCATTCCTTGTTAGGGATCAAGCTCCTTCGTGAGCGATTCATTGTTTATTAGGCCTTCACCGCTGAGAGACTCTCAGAGATTCTCTCTTCTACCCGCTTGGGTGATCTTTTTTGATTCTTCCACATCGATTCCCCTCGTGCCTATCCCTTTCTGCTCAAATTATTCAATGCAACCCACAATCACGGTGAATATGCTGACACAGGTGTGATTGATACTATCGTTCAGGGGACCCGCATCCGTCTTGACCCTACTCTCTTAGGGAACATTCTTAGGATCCCCTCCTCTGGCTCCCTTCCTGCTGACATCTCTATTTCTGATGTTAGTGATCTTGATCAGACTGTCCTTCAGGACATGTTTCGTGTGATCCCCTCTGGTATCTCTTCTGGTGTGTCACGCCCTGCTTCCCAAAAATACGGAGGCGAAGCGTGACTAAGGCCCGCTTAGGCCGGAGCTGTGAAGCTCGGACCCAATAAGCGTCTATAGGGGTACCATTTTAAAACTTTTAGGTTCTTGCATTAATAAAGTTCGAAACAACAGAAAGTACAGAAATAAATTTGCATTCATTAATAAAAATTAATTTCCAGCAAGTACAAAAGGTCCAAAGAGAGGAAAGCCTAAGCATGGCTACAAACTATCGAAAGAGCAACTAAAAGTAGTAACCTCTGAAGGTGGCGATCGAAAAGTCCTCATGATCTGGTCCTCGTTAGCACGTACTCTACGTTGACGTCCTCGGGCTCCACATACTCTGGCAAGTCTGCCTCGTCCACGAACTCTGGCTGAACACCTGATGTACAGTACCCAAGAGAAAAGGAACTGTACTTCAGGTAAAGTCTACAAGAAGGGTTAGACTCTACTGCAAGTGCACAAACTATTAAACAATGGTTTACTGGTTGATTAGCATGCTGGGGTTATAACAGACGGTTTACTGGTTGTTTAGCATGCGGAGGTTATAACAGGATGACAACAGAAAGTAAATGCAGCAGGGAAGTAAAACGCGACAAGTAGTATTCGTAGCGTGTGCTACCAACTACGGGACTAACCTACAGGTGTCAAGACAAATCGGGACAAGACGAGACAAGACAAGACAAGACAAGACATGTGAGACACGAAAGGGTTCACGCCTTATGGTTCGAGGGAGATCAGACCCTCTTGCCGTGCGCACGCTCAACCCAACCCCAAACCCCAAGTATGACAAGACAAGACAAACACGATAAAGGATCACTCGCTCTAGCTTGTCGAGTGCCCTTGTCACGCCCCGCTTTCCAAAAATATGGAGGCGAAGCATGAGAAGGTCCGCTCAGACTTGAAGCTACAAAGCCGCAAGTCCGATAAGCGTCAATCAACATAAAATAGCAGGTCCCTGTAATGCGACACGGAACAAAGACAAGAATAATAGAAGGGGCAATAATATTAAATTATAATCTCAATTTCCAGATAAAATTTAACAACCGCAGAACAGTCACCAGTCAACAAGAAGAGTCTAAAAGAAAAGGCCCAGCATGGCCAACAAAGAAACTAACAACAAACGGTGCTACTCACCGACAAATAACAACACCTAAAGGTAGAACTACGAAGGAACACTAGGACTGGCCACCGGTGTCCTCGTACTCAACGTCAACAACAGGATTGGGCCCGAACTCCACGAACTCGTTGCCCTCAACAGCAATCTCTGGCTCAGCAACTAACATGCGACACCCAAAGAGAAGGGGCACATGTCAGCAAGTCAACAAGACTTGTGCAAGGAAACTAAAGAAAGTAAAAACAACCTAGCAGTTCTAGAGTATGGTATAACATGACATGTTATGCAAGGTGAACAACAAGTAAAATAAACAGTAGTTTATGACATGGCATGATTTAAAGCATGGCAGGTAAAACATGGCATGGGCAAGTAAACATTTACAAGGACAAGTACAAGTATTGTAAGCACGTCGTGCGCAGAGATTCCGCCCTTTGGCTAGAGTGGATGTACGGGCCGACTCTTATGCTCAAGTGACCGTTTATCCCTACCCCTCCACGTGTATCGAGCCAGGGCTTTACCCCCGAACATGGAATGCTCGCTTCTGGATCACAAGTCAGGAAGTGTTTTTAACAAGGATGGCGTAGGGTTATGCCCGCATAACGGGTGCCTAGCCGGTAACACGGAAACTCGGATTTGTACAAGGATTTTGTAGCGTGTGCTACGAAGCAACATGCAAGCAGATGTAAAATGGATGCACATGACAAATATTCGAATAGAAATTGCATACCGTTAAGGAAATTAAACATGACAGGCATTTCATGACATGGTGTGACAAATGGCAATTCTAGCTTCGTTGTCAAGCCAGAATTTGAATTTGTGCCTAGACCGCTATCATTTCACGGTCTAGTCTCTTTCACGCTAGAACAAAGTAATGACCTAAAACATGGCCTAAAGAAAGGTTGGCAAGTTTCACTTGCCTGATACCGAGGTTTGTTGATCGACGAGAGTTGTCACACAAATCGCTACTCTACAGAAATTAGGGTTCGCTGTGCAAAACAGAAAATTAGAATCAATCTCTAATCCATATTTTTGTATTGGAATCATATAACGTCTAGTAATCAATTTTTATTAGGTTTTCTAAATTACGGTTAGGGTTATGGGGAGATTAAAGGTAGACCTACTAACCGTATTTGTAGCGGGAGAATGACGATCACGATGCCTATGAACTGCAGGTAGAAGAGGATCTCGACGATCTCTGGTTTACCGTCGCCAAACCGAGCTTAGCATGACAACGGAAGAGCGATCCGAGGGAGAAGTTGCGGCTGAAAGGATCTCCTGCGGCTGATCTAAAATGGATCTGGAGAATGGGGAATATAGGGCAAATCTGGAGCAAAAGAGGATTTTGGTGTTTTTGGAGATCGGCCGGCAGCTCACGGGGTGATCGCCGGCGCAACGGAGGGTGAGAGAAGGCGAAGGAAGGCAAGATGAAGCTTGGGGGATGATTGGGGAAGAAGATCGACTAAAAAGAATGAGAGAAGAAATGAAAACGTAAGGGATTTAAATAGAAACAATAAGCGGCGGCTACGACTTAATCTAGGTTTACTGGGCAAACTAGTCGGTCAGTGAAGAGTGGTCGACCGAATAGTTTTGGATCTAGTCGGTCGGTTGTCCAACTGACATCGACTAAAATCAAACAGTGAACAGGGTTGGTACAGGGAAGGCATAATTAGTCGGTCTGTGAAGACCCGTCGATCGACTAGTTTGGAGTCTAGTCGGTCGGTGAACGTTCATGAACTGACTAAAGGTCGAATAAGATAGATAATGAGTACTGACAGTTAGTCGGTCTGAGAAGAAACTCTAACCGACTAGTTTCTCAACTAGTCGGTCGATAGTTGTTCTTTGACCGACTAACTGTAAACAGTAACTCAGCCGACAAAAATGTACTCTGTACAAGTCGGTCTGGGAACAAGTCTTGACCGACTAGTTTCCCAAACTAGTCGGTCGATGAATGTGCTTAGACCGACTAATTGTAAGCAGTAACTCAGTAGAAAATTACTGAGAAGAACTAGCCGGTCTGTGAAGTGTTGCCGACCGACTAGATTGCAATCTATTCGGTTGGCTCTCCTTCATGAACTAACTAAGATGCACCAGAAGTGCCGAATCGAAGCACGAAGCTTCGGGAAGATTCCTATGGCCTCTAGGATCACTCTAGCTCTAAGATAAGGACGCTAGGAAGCTCGACATAAGAACGTCTGACCGGGACAAGCACACAAGGAGAGAACACCCAATATTATTGATATAATATCCATTACAAAAAAACCAGTCGTTACATCCTCCCCACCTTAAGAAAAATTCCGCCCTCGGAATTTCCCAACACTCATGTGTCAGGGAACAAAAGTGGGTCACGCTCTCTCATCTCGTCTTCTCTCTCCCAAGTAGACTCTCCTGGCGAGCCGTGTCGCCACATCACCCTAACAAGATCGACTGTCTTGTTCCGGAGTGACTTCTGACGCATGTCCAAAATCTGAACTGGCTGCTGGTCATACGTCAGATCGGGACGAACAGTGATCTCTGAGAAGTCCACAGCATGCGATGGATCGCTGATGTATTGACGAAGCTGCGACACATAGAAGACATCGTGAACCCCTTCCAAGGATGGCGGCAAGGCTAAGCGGTAGGCTACCTCACCAACCCTTTCCAGAGTGTCAAACGGTCCAGTGTATCTCGGGCTCAGCTTCCCTCGTTTCCCAAAGCGAATCACTCCTCGATTCGGGGAAATCTCGACGAACACATGGTCACCCGGCTGAAACTCTAAAGGACGCCGTTTAGCATCAGCCCAATGCTTAAAACGTTCCTGAGCAATCCTCAGCCTCTCCCGTATGTTCCTCACAACATCCACGGCTTCCACAATCATCTCAGGTCCTAACAGCTCTCTATCTCCAATGTCATCCCAGCTCAGTGGAGATCGACATTTCTTCCCAAATAGCGCGACAGAAGGTGCCATGCCAATACTCGCCTGGTAGCTGTTATTGTAGGAAAACTCCACGAGGTGGAGATGATCCTCCCAAGAACCCTTGAAATCCAACATACACGCCCTCAGCATGTCCTCCAAGATCTGGATCGTCCTCTCGGACTGGCCATCCGTCTGCGGATGGTACACGGTACTGAAACTCAGACTCGTACCCAAACTCTTCTGCAGACTCTGCCAGAACTAAGACGTGAATCTCGTGTCTCTGTCCGACACGATACTCACATGGACTCCGTGAAGTCGTACGATCTCCTGCACGATTCACGTTACATCACTATCTAAACTAGGAAAAGGAAATTAAAACGGAGAGTAAAATATTTACATCCATATATCTCCTCGCTAGCGCCTCAGTGGACTGTCCTACTCAGAACAGAATAAAGTGCACGGATTTGGTTAATCGGTCTACGATCACCCAAATCGCGTCATTCTGCTTCGGACTCCGAGGTAGTCTAGTCACGAAGTCCATAGTGATGTGTTGCCACTTCTACTCTGGAATCGGAAGAGGTTGTAGCAACCCTGCCGTACGCTGATGCTCCGCCTTTACCTGCTGGCAACTAGACACTTGGCTACACTCCGAGCCATGCTCCTCTTCATTCCATGCCACCAATAGTTCAGGCGAAGGTCCTTGTACATCTTGGTGCCACCAGAATGCACAGAATATGGCAAACTATGTGCCTCAACCAACATCTCCTCTCTGATGTCCCCAGCTGGCACATACAACCTGGCTCCAAATCTCAACGAGCCGTCCTCATGAATCAAGAAGTCAGTCCGCAGACCGGCTTCCACCAACCCCCGAATCTTCACCAACTTCGGGTCTCCAGCCTGTGCAGCATTGATCCTATCCACGATCGTCGACTGTATCTGCATACACATCAACAAAGAAGTCTCCCCAGGAAGGACAATCTCAATACCGGACTCGTAAAAATCCTGCTGCAATCTCCACTGCGAAGTCAACAACATCACCACTGGAAGTCTACTCAGCGCATCCGGGACCACATTAACCTTGCCAGGGTGATACTGCAAATCAATCTCATAATCCGTCATGAGCTCCAACCATCGACGTTGTCGCATGTTGAGCACTTTCTGAGTGAAAATGTACTTCAAGCTTTTTTAATCGTTGAAGATCTTCACCCTCTCACTCAGCAGGAAGTGCCTCCAAATCTTCAGCACAAACACGACAGCGGCCAACTCCAAATCATGTGTCGGGTAATTCTTCTCATGAGCCTTAAGCTGACGAGAAGCATACGCAACCACGTGCCCATGCTGATGCAATACACAACCGAGACCCTTGCCGGAAGCATCGCAAAAGATCTCGAATCCTCCACTCCGATCAGGCACAGCAAGAACAGGGGCAGTCGTCGACCTCTCCTTCAGAATACCAAAAGCCTTCTCACAATCATCAGTCCAAACATAAGATACATCCTTCCGCGTCAGTATGGTCATCGGCTCAGCAATACGGGAGAAGTCCTTAATGAAACGCCGATAATAACCAGCCAATCCAAGGAAACTCCGGATCTCAGACGCTGACTGCGGAACTGGCCACTCCCTGATAGCCTTAATCTTCTCGGGATCCACTAAAATACCATCTCCAGTCACCACATGCCTGAGAAAAGCAACTCTGTCCAGCCAAAACTCGCACTTGGAATACTTAGCATACAACCGATGCTTCCTCAAGATCTCCAATACTGTCCTCAAGTGCGACGCATGCTCCTCCTCCGACTTCGAGTAGATCAGAATGTCGTCAATGAAAATAACGACAAACTTGTCTAAAAAGTCATAGAAGATCAAATTCATCAGATTCATAAAAACCGCGGGTGCATTGGTTACACCAAAAGGCATAACCACGAACTCGTAGTGTCCATATTTCGTCCTGAATGCTGTCTTCAGAACATCTTCCTTCCTCACCTTCGGCTGGTGATAACCACTCCTCAGATCCAACTTAGAGAACACCCTCGATCCTCCAAGCTGATCAAAAATATCATCAATACGAGGCAACGGATATCGATTCTTGACGGTCACCGCATTCAACTCCCGGTAGTCCACACACATGCGACGCGAACCGTTCTTCTTCTTCACCAGCAAAACCAGTGCTCCCCACGGAGACACACTGGGATTAATGTAACCCTTCAGAAGAAGTTCGTCTAGCTGCTTCCGCAATTCCTCCAATTCTACTGGTGCCATGCGAAAGGGCGCCTTCGAGATAGGCTGCGCTCCCAGAATAAGATCGATGGAAAACTCGAGAGCTCGAACGGGCGGAAATCCAGACATCTATTCAGGAAAGACGTCGTCAAAGTCACGCACTACCGTAGGTCTACACTGCTCCATCTGCATAGCAATGATCTCTACCGGTTTGGCCCGAAACCTGACCAGACCAAGCGAACTGCTGCCACGGCTGAACTCGAACACCGGATGTCCAGGGATCTCGAACACCACCTTCTTCCTCCGACAATCGATCGTGGCGTAGAAACTCCCAAGCCAATCCATCCCGAGGACGGCATCATAGTTGATGATGTCGTGGACGATGAAATCAGCGTAGAGCTCATGTCCACAGACCACCAAAGGGTAAGAATTGTAACCATGATGCACCGAGACCATGCCATTCCCTGTGACGATATTCCAACTCTTGGGAAGAGGGGAAGTCGTCAAGGAATGCTTCTCCACGAAGCTCCGTGAAATAATGCACATCGATGCACCCGAGTCGAAGAGAACTCGTGCATGAAATGTGCAAACCAAAATCACACCTAACAGGTAGTCTAATAATCAAATCCTATTCTAGCATGCATAACAAACAACCAAACAAATTCCAACAAACAAGACTAACTAAGAAAAGAACAACTAGGTTGAGAGTTACCCGCAATAACCTCATCCTCTGCCTCTGCCTCTGCCTCAACTGCCGTCATCAGGAAGGCCTGCCTCCTCGGCTGAACAGCCTACTGAAAAGCCTGCCTCTGCGGAACGAGAGGCGCTCCACGTCCAGTAGGCACAGGCGCTCTTTGCTGCAATGGCTGAGCTGCAACAGGTCCCTTCCACGGCTGCTTGGACTTTGGGCTGTCCTTCATGGTGTGCGCAGGATCACCACAAACCAAGCACTGTCCCAACATCTTCCGGCATTGATCCTTGACATGCCCAGTCTTGCCACAGAAATGGCAAATCTTTAGAGTAGGAGGTACTCCGGGCCTCTTGAACTGTACCGGCTGATTGGGCCTGAACCCTGCTCTCATCACTGCCCTGGCCTGCTCCACCTGCCTCTTCCCAACCCTAGAAGCGCATCATCTCTTCTAGTTCACAATCTGCTCCTGCCTCTTCGCTGCAACCAGTACCTTCTGATAGGTCTCTGAATCAGAAGAAGTCACAAAGCTCTGAAGATCCAAGGAAAGCCCCTACAGAAACCTCTGGGCTCTCTCATCAGCATCCTACACCATCTTCGGTGCGAAACGACTCAGCCTGGTGAACTCCTGGTGGTATTGGTCCACCGTCAAGCTCCCCTGCTTCAGGTCGATGAAGCGCTGCACCATCTCCCTCTTGGCAGCCTTCGAAAAGTACTCCTCTTCGAATCTGGACTTGAAAGTAGCCCAAGATATCGGCTCCTCCAGCAACTCCTCCTCAGCATCCCACCAGTTCTGTGCATTATCCTTAAGTTGCCTCTTTGCCAAGTCAACCCATCCAGCAGGGTCGACCTTCGAAATCTTCAGGTTGTCCTCCATGTTCCTAGTCCACTCATCCACAACTAGAGGTCCTTCGGTCCAATCGAAGTAAGCGGGGCCCAGCTCCCGAAACTGCTTCGCTCCGGGCAAGAAGCGAGGGACATTCTGAACAGGTTGTGCTGCTCGAGCAGGCGGAACATTCCGGGCATTCTGCAGCATCCCCTGCTGCACCTCCATCATCTGATGCATCATCCGCATAATCTCCCCATTGGTGGGCTCCCGATCAGGCTCCTCGACGTGAGGGGGCACACCACCACCAACACGGGTATTCCTTCTTCCAGCCATCTAATGACACAGAAAAACGAAACAATCAGACTCTCAGCCTATGACTCGGTGTCGAAATTGTATATCGGACATTCTATAATTCTTATCGTTGTTCCGATTAAGTCACAGTTACAGTGAGAGGGACCTGCATGGGCCACCAAAGAAACCTGTCACGCCCCACTTCCCAAAAATATGGAGGCGAAGCATGAGAAGGTCTGCTCAGACTTGAAGCTACAAAGCCGCAAGTCCGCTAAGCATCAATCAACATAAAATAGCAGGTCCCTATAATGTGACACGGAACAAAGACAAGAATAATAGAAGAGGCACTAATATTAAATTATAAACTCAATGTCCAGATAAAATTTAACAACCGCAGAACAGTCACCAGTCAACAAGAAGAGTCTAAAAGAAAAGGCCCAGTATGGCCAACAAAGAAACTAACAACAAACGGTGCTACTCACCGACAAATAACAACAACTAAAGGTAGAACTGCGAAGGAACACTAGGATTGGTCACCGGTGTTCTCGTACTCAACGTCAACAACAGGATCGAGCACGAACTCCACGAACTCGTCGCCCTCAACAGCAATCTCTGGCTCAGCAACTAACATGCGACACCCAAAGAGAAGGGGCACATGTCAGCAAGTCAACAAGACTTGTGCAAGGAAACTAAAGAAAGTAAAAACAACCTAGCAGTTCTAGAGAATGGTATAATATGACATGTTATGCAAGGTGAACAGCAAGTAAAATAAACAGCAGTTTATGACATGGCATGATTTAAAGCATGGCAGGTAAAACATGGCATGGGTAAGTAAACATTTACAAGGACAAGTACAAGTATTGTAAGCACGTCGTGCACAGAGATTCCGCCCTTTGGCTAGAGTGGCTGTACGGGCCGACTCTTACGCTCAAGTGACCGTTTATCCCTACCCCTCCACGTGTATCGAGCCAGGGCTTTACCCCCGAACATGGAATGCTCGCTTCTGGATCACAAGCTAGGAAGTGTTTTTAACAAGGATGGCGTAGGGTTATGCCCGCATAACGGGTGCCTAGCCGGTAACACGGAAACACGGATTTGTACAAGGATTTTGTAGCGTGTGCTACGATGCAACATGCAAGCAGATGTAAAATGGATGCACATGACAAATAATCGAATAGAAATTATGTACCGTTAAGGAAATTAAACATGACAGGCATCTCATGACATGGTGTGACAAATGGCAATTCTAGCTTCGTTGTCAAGCCAGAATTTGAATTTGCGCCTAGACCGCTATCATTTCACGGTCTAGTCTCTTTCACGCTAGAAGAAAGTAATGGCCTAAAACATGGCCTAAAGCAAGGTTGGCAAGTTTCACTTGCCAGATACTGAGGTTTGTTGATCGACGAGAATTGTCACACAAATCGCTACTCTACGGAAATTAGGGTTCGCTGTTTTGGCAAAACAGAAAATTAGAATCAAGCTCTAATCCATATTTTTGTATTGGAATCATATAACGTCTAGTAATCAATTTTTATTAGGTTTTCTAAATTACGGTGAGGGTTATGGGGAGATTAAAGGTAGACCTACTAACCGTATTTGTAGCGGGAGAATGACGATCTCGACGATCTCCGGTTTGCCGTCGCCAAACTGAGCTTAGCACGACAACGGAAGAGCGATCCGAGGGAGAAGTTGCGGCTGAAAGGATCTCCAGTGGCTGATCTAAAATGGATCTGGAGAATGGGGAATATAGGGCAAATCTGGAGTAAAAGAGAATTTTGGGGTTTTTGGAGATCAGCCGGCAGCTCGCGGGGTGATCGCCGACGCAACGGAGGGTGAGAGAAGGCTCGGAAGGATGAAGGAAGGCAAGAGGAAGCTTGGGGGATGATTGGGGAAGAAGATCGGCTAAAAAGAATGAGAGAAGAAATGAAAACATAAGGGGTTTAAATAGAAACAATAAGCAGTGGCTACGACTTAACCTAGGTTTACTGAGCAAACTAGTCGGTCAGTGAAGAGTGGTCGACCGACTAGTTTGGGATCTAGTCGGTTGGTAAACGTTCATGAACTGACTAAAGGTCGAATAAGATAGATAATGAGTACGGACAGTTAGTCGGTCTGAGAAGAAACTCTAACCGACTAGTATCTCAACTAGTCGGTCGATAGTTATTCTTTGACCGACTAACTGTAAACAGTAACTCAGCCGACAAAAAGGTACTCTGTACAAGTCGGTCTGGGAACAAGTCTTGACCGACTAGTTTCCCAAACTAGTCTATCGATGAATGTGCTTAGACCGACTAATTGTAAACAGTAACTCAGTCGAAAATTACTGCGAAGAACTAGCCCGTCTGTGAAGTGTTGCCGACCGACTAGATTGCAATCTATTCGGTTGGCTCTCCTTCATGAACCAACTAATATGCACCAGAAGTGCTGAATCGAAGCGCGAAGCTTCGGGAAGATTCCTATGGCCTCTAGGATCACTCTAGCTCTAAGATAAGGTCGCTAGGAAGCTCGACATAAGAACGTCTGACCGGGACAAGCACACAAGGAGAGAACACCCAATATTATTCATATAATAGTCATTACAAAAAAACCAGTCGTTACAGCCCTATTGCCCTCTGGGCTGTGTATCACGACAAGGGATCACCCATTTACTGTTGAGTGCCCTATTGCCCTCTGAGCTGTGTATCAGTACAAGGGATCACCCACTCACTGGTGAGTGCCCTATTGCCCTCTGGGCTGTGTATCAGTACAAGGGATCACCCACTCACTGGTGAGCGCCCTATTGCCCGCAGGCTGTGCAAGACGGAACGGGACGTGACAAGACGGAAAGGGTTATTCTAGGGTGTCCACACGCACGCACACACAAGATAGTCCTATGATGTCAAAAGTTGTTGTTGTCGGGCTTAGACTTCGTCGTCAAGTCTGAGCCGTCAAGGGCGCCCCAGACGCTATCATTTCACGTCCGGTTCTCTCTGTTCACAGTTAACAGTTCTAACAATCTAGGGCCTAAGCACGGCCAAAAGTGCAAGTGGATACACTTGCCTATGGTGGCGAGTGTGTCGTCTCTCCGGAGCGTCTCGTCCAAGCATCTCGTCAGTGGAAGTCCATCTGAAATAGTGTCACGTCGACGGTGTCAGGCCTCGTTTTCAATAAATCCTTTTTAGGTTCGTTTCTAGGTTATCGGGGCTACCCTAATTGTCAAAGTCACGTTTTGGTGTTTTATCAGCCAAGATCGACCACTACCCTATATGCACAGAAAAATTGTCCGACGGTCGATTTCTACGGTGACAGCGTTTTACTGGTGCGGAAAAGTAAATTTAGTTATTGTTGTCCGATTTTAGTTAGGGTTCAGTTTTGCTACGGTGTGGGTTTGCTACGAGTTCGGGTGACCAACCTCTCCGGTGTTTTGCGTGAATGGGAAGTAGAGTCTAAACGGCGACCGATCTGAACGGCACAGATCAGTCACCTCCGCTCCCGGAACATCTCGTCATGGTCCTTGGTAATTGCGGGGAGAGGCGCATCTAATCTGCGTTAACGGATTCTAAAAGTTAAGCCCAACCAAAACTTAGTAAACTACCAACATATGTGTTTACAGGCATACCCACATATGTACACTAACATGTATACTAACATACTTATTTACCAACATTTACTAACCTAAAACACATATACCATATAAGTTAATTATATAAGTTATATTAAGTATACAGCTCAATATTTGTGTAAGGCACTCACACCAACTATATTAATATCATACTGTAATCTTACCAGTATGTAGGTATAAGTGAATACAGGATAATTTCTAAAAAGTAACACATTAATTTAACTGAAAATGGAAACACATATAGACACCAACCTACTGCCAACATAATAGTGAAACACGGTTCACTGATTTAAACCCAGAGTATAACATGTTAATATAAACATACACATTCTTCAACTGTTGGGTTGGATGGTGCTCGATGAGCGTGTGGTGGCTTCGAACAATGGCAGCGAGCAAGGTGGCGCGGATCAGCGATCAGCGGAGGGGTGACCGGATTCGACGACGGGGCTCGAGAGGTTGACGAGGAGGCGTCGGAGGGAGGGTTGGTCGATGTGACAGAGCTCCGGCGGTGATCGAAGGGGCGTCGGTGTCGGAAAAGCTCAATTGCGAGTTGCCTGTAGCTGTTGTTCATGCACGGTGCACCGGCGAAGTCGCTGGCCGGAGTTGTGGCGTCGCCGGGCGTCTCGCCACGAGGAGGAGCTTCAGCGATGACGGGGGCCGTGGGTCGGAGGGTCACGATGGCCGGTGGCAGGGGCTCCAGGGGGGGTCGCCGACAGGCAGTGAGGCGATCGGAAAAGCAGCAGCAGTTCGAACTGCTACTACCGCTGCTGTTGTTGGGAGAAGCGGCCGGTCAAGGCTGTCTCCGGCGGTCGTGGGCGGCGGTTGGCCGGAGCAGGTGACCGTCGACGAGGGGGATCACCGTGGAGGCGGAGAACCGGAGATGGGGCTAGGGTTTAAGGAAGGGGAAGACGAGAACGAGAGAGATGTGTTTCTCTCGGGTGCACATGCGGCGGCTGGGAACAAAACCCCCTAGGTTTATAAATTATTGAGAGAGAGATTTAAAATGTGTGGCTGAGATCCTAGGGTGGCCTAGGTCAATGTAATTGTTAAAGGGAAGAGAGTTATTTCAGGAGAAAATGATGGGGAGAAACAATTTGTGGCGGCTAGCAATAATTTTGCCCTAGGGAAACGTTCATGTGAGTAGTGTTTTAATATAGAGTCTAGGATGAGTAGCACGTAAAAGGGATAGGGTGGCCCAGTGTTCCTCTACATATAACATTTTTGTAAAAGACCTGGTCCAAACTGTGTGCGCGGTTTGGGTGCGTGAGTTGCGGAACTGGTACGGGTTATATTAGGTTTAATAGGAAATAATTTGAAAGAGATTAATAGGATTAAAAAGGAGTAATCAAGGGAAAATCTAGCTAATCAATTGGTATAATGTGTCAAAAGGAATGGTAATTCTCATTTGATTTTAAAAAGATTTTGAAACTCTAATTTGAATTTAAAAAGATTAAAGGCTAAAATTAAGGGTTGGGAAAAGATTAGGGAATAAACCTCGCTACCGTCATCGGAAAAATGATCCAAAAATATCGGGACGATCGTAGAGACGAGAAGTACTAGGCTACGGGGTCCGATCGCGTGCTACACCTACCTGAAATTATCGTAAAATTGGGAACTGAGTATTGGTGCCAAAAGACCAAAGCGCCCTTCCATTCAAAACTGTTTTGCGAGAAAACCAACCGTGAAATGATGTTCTCGAAAATTACTATAAAATTCTACACTTCCATATGGTCACAACGTCATATCACATCGTATATACCAAAACCAAGGAAGAGCCAAATAAAATACGTGCATGTAGAAAATACGAACGGTCGGGAAGCGACCGTTACATTCTACCCACCTTAGAAATGATTCCGCCCTCGGAATCACTTATACAATAATATCTATATATCCTTATACCCGCAACTCTCATATTCCACATAATAATCTCTAATCCTACAACTTCAACTAGCGTTCCACAACAATTCATCATTACCGTCTTTTCACTGGATAATGTCACGACTAAACTCACATCCTAACACTTAACTATAGACCCATCACTGCTGTTCAAATTTCCAACTCCAAGTCCTCACAAAGAATAATAATCATCTTCTCTTACCGTACCACTCCACTAAACATCATCGCTCGATAACATCCTTAATTTTTTTTCAATCTCTTCCCAATATTTATCAATCGCTAAAATTATTTTCTTGTTGATCACTAATCCAAGGCAAAAACTTTGTCTATCTTATAACACATTTCACAAATCAACAATCGCCGTGTCCTTAATACATTCCTTGTCATATCTTCCCATAAATTTATCCGCCAAATAATTGAACTATCAGAATCACATCTCATCCTACTCACTATAACTAATCCCAACCAATTTAAGTCCGCCTTCCTAACCATCCATTCATCTCAACACTTCGTGTTATTCCCAAGGTCTTCTCATGTTAACTTAATATTCATATCTTGATGCTTCAAATGCTCTACTCATTCTCATGATCACCCTAACTCATATTATACTCCGTAGCTACCCTATCTACCCCTCGTCTAAGTCCCAAGTCTGATAAGTTATCATCTCTCCGCATATAATTTCATCTGACCAGAATTCTCCATTGAGTCCGTCACACATCGTTATTATAAATAATTCTTGGACAGCTAATTCTTTTCATCCAATGATTCCAATCTCCTTATCTTGGTGTCTCAAAATTAATTAATCATCGCTATTACATATCTCACCACACGCTATACCTACCTGCACACAAGATCCTAAAAATAACAATAGCTAGTCCCAATAACAACAATAAGCATAACATCTCGAAGGGCGAAAGAAGAGAGAAGAGAAAGGAAAACTTAAGGCCAATAACATGTTTTAAAATGTTTGAAAAAAAACCGTGTGGAGTTGTGGTAATGGATGAGGAAGGATAATTGATTTGTGATCTTGTGAGCTAATTTCAAAAACTTTAAAGGTTTGGTTTAAAAGAAAAACAAATTTTTGATACAATCACATGCAGTCAAAGATAAGCTATTCTAAAATCGCGAAAAACTACGTCTAAGGAAATTGCCTTCTATGACCCTATTCATATACGTATGAATACCGTCATTCAGACAACTTCATTCATATCATGGTTAACACCGAGTACACATTCAAGACACAAAAGGCAATCACTAATATCCTTAAGGTAGCACACTCGTACCGGTTCACATGCTCTGCCTACAAACATACACCACGACGACATTACAAAACCAAGGCCCACTACTAAACTAGAGTTGACACAGGCAACTACAAGCACTATTGTCTACATGAAAGAAAGGAACCGAAACCAAAAGCGAAACGAACAAGATCGAAAAGGCCGAGTTTGGATAAGGCGAGGATACAGAGATAACTGATTGGATGGACTAAGATATTGCTCAAAATATTGAAATAGATAAAAAGGATCATGTTTAAATATGAGCACGATGAGCATAGAACTGGTATATATAAAAATTGAAGCTCTCTTTGGTTTAGAAAGTCTTCTAAAAGTACGTAAGGTAAGGAGTTAAAAAAACACACATTTCGTGGTTTTAGAAAATAGAAAATACGATACATTGAAATTTTTTTCCTCAAAATAGTAACAAGTTTTAAAACTGATATACGAAAGATACAGATTCAAAAATAATTATGATATAATAACTTAAACATTACGACCAAGAAGGCTTCAAAATTTGCGAAAGAATTTTTAATTTCAATCGAAAGTAAGAAATTTTAAATATTTAATAAGAGTTTTCAAAGAAGTTAAACTGAGCGAAGAATTTAATAATGAATTTTGAAAATACTTTTAAAGGAAGCAGGATTTGCAATGGGAAAGATTCGAAGAATTAACGATAATCGTCACGAAGCGATCATGTGAATAGAAGGCAAAGAATATGATCGCATGGTGGATACGCATAGGATATGATTCATGAGAAGCTACAACGGAATTCTATGGCCGATAACGCAGAAGTGTAATGATTGGGAAGATGCTAGAAGTCAGGGTTTCTAATTATCAGGCTGTCTAAAGATCAGGAGAACTCGGCACTAAGACTTCCTAATGAGCTAGACTGTAATCAAGATCTAAGGGAAAGGTTCCTAAGAAAATCAAGGTTACGTTCTGCTGATCCCGAAGTCGATGGAACTGAGCGAACGACTAAAAGAAGGATTCTAGGACTCTAACATGGCCCGAGCCGGGTGAGGGATTACTAGGGTATCCTAAGACGATGATTACTAAATCTTAACCAAGGCGTCTGACTATCAAACTGGGACGTCTACCTAAGTCTTCCTACCATCTAAGACAAGGAAACCTAACTTAGACTCGCACATGTTAAACTGGATATTAAATGAATGTGGTACTCTCATTGTTCCGAACTTTTGCATGACCTGCATGGGCCACCACTAAAACCTGTCACGCCCCGCTTCCCAAAAATACAGAGGCGAAGCATGACTAAGGCCCGCTTAGGCCGGAGCTGTGAAGCCCGGACCCAATAAGCGTCTGTAGGGGTACCATTTTAAAACTTTCAGGTTCTTGCATTAATAAAGTTCGAAACAACAGAAAGTACAGTAAGAAATTTGCATTCATTAATAAAAATTAATGTCCAGCGAGTACAAAAAGTCCAAAGAGAGGAAAGCCTAAGCATGGCTACAAACTATCGAAAGAGCAACTAAAAGTAGTAACCTCTGAAGGTGGCGACCGAAAAGTCCTCACAGTCTGGTCCTCGTTAGCACATACTCTATGTTGACGTCCTCGGGCTCCACATACTCCAGTAAGTCTGCCTCGTCCACGAACTCTGGCTGAACACCTGACATACAGTACCCAAAAGAAAAGGAACTGTACGTCAGGTAAAGTCTAGAAGAAGGGTTAGACTCTACTGCAAGTGCACCAACTATTAAACAATGGTTTACTGGATGATTAGCATGCTGGGGTTATAACAGATGGTTTACTGGTTGGTTGGCATGCTGAGGTTATAACAGGATGACAACAGAAAGTAAACGCAGCAGGGAAGTAAAACGCGACAAGTAGTAGTCGTAGCGTGTGCAACCAACTACGGGACTAACCTACAGGTGTCAAGACAAATCGGGACGTGACGAGACAAGACAAGACAAGTGAGACACGAAAGGGTTCACGCCTTACGGTTTGAGGGGGATCAGACCCTCTTGCAGTGCGCCCGCTTAACCCAACCCCAAACCCCAAGTATGACAAGACAAGACAAACACGACAAGGGATCACTCGCTCTAGCTTGGCGAGTGCCCTATTGCCCTCTGGGCTGTGTATCACGACAAGGGATCACCCACTTACTGGTGAGTGCCCTATTACCCTCTGGGCTGTGTATTAGTACAAGGGATCACCCACTCACTGGTGAGTGCCCTATTGCCCTCTGGGCTGTGTATCAGTACAAGAGATCGCCCACTCACTGGTGAGTGCCCTATTGCCCTCTGGGCTGTGTATCAGTACAAGGGATCACCCACTCACTGGTGAGTGCCTTATTGCCCGCAGGCTGTGCAAGATGGGACGGGACGTGACAAGACGGGAAGGGTTATTCTAGGGTGTCCACATGAACGCACACACAAGATAGTCCTACGATGTCAAAAGTTGTTGTTGTCGGGCTCAAACTTCGTCGTCAAGTCTGAGCCGTCAAGGGCGTCCCAAACACTATCAGTTCACGTCAGGTTCTCTTGGTTCACAGTTAACCGTTCTAACAATCTAGGGCCTAAGCACGGCCAAAAGTGCAAGTGGATACACTTGCCTGCGGTGGCGAGTGTGTCGTCTTTCCAGAGCGTCTCGTCCAAGCGTCTCGTCAGCGGATGTCCGTTTGAAATAGTGTCACGTCGACGGTGTCAGGCCTCGTTTTCAATAAATCCTATTTAGGTTCGTTTCTATGTTATCAGGGCTACCCTAATTGTCAAAGTCACGTTTTGGTGTTTTATCAGCCAAGATCGACCACTACCCTATATGCACAGAAAAATTGTCCGACGGTCGATTTCTACGGTGACAGCGTTTTACTGGTGCGAAAAAGTAAATTTATTTATTGTTGTCCAATTTTAGTTAGGGTTCAGTTTTGCTACGGTGTGGGTTTGCTACGCGTTCGGGTGACCAACCTCTCCGGTGTTTGGCGCGAATGGGAAGTAGAGTCTGAACGGCGACCGATCTGAACGGCACAGATCGGTCACCTCCGCTCCCGGAACATCTCATCATGGTCCTTGGTAATCGCGGTGAGAGGCGCATCTAATCTGCGTTAACGGATTCTAAAAGTTAAGCCCAACAAAAACTTAGTAAACTACCAACATTTGTGTTTACAGGCATACCCACATATGTACACTAACATGTATACTAACATACTTATTTACCAACATTTACTAACCTAAAACACATATACCATATAAGTTAATTATATAAGTTATATTAAGTATACAGCTCAATATTTGTGTAAGGCACTCACACCAACTATATTAATATCATACTGTAATCTTACCAGTATGTAGTTATAAGTGAATACAGGATAATTTCTAAAAAGTAACACACTAATTTAACTGAAAATGTAAACACATATAGACACCAACCTACTGCCAACATAATAGTGAAACACGGTTCACTGATTTAAACCCAGAGTATAACATGATAATATAAACTTACACATTCTTCAAATGTTGGGTTGGATGGTGCTCGATGAGGGTGTGGTGGCTTCGAACAATGGCAGCGAGCAAGGCGGCGCGGATCAGCGATCAGCGGAGGGGTGACCGGCTTTGACGACGGGGCTCGAGAGGTTGACGAGGAGGCGTCTGAGTTAGGGTTGGTCGACATGACAGAGCTCCGGCAGCAATCGAAGGGGCGTCGACGTCGAAAAAGCTCAGCTGCGAGTTGCCTGTAGCTGCTGTTCACGCACGGTGCACCGGCGAAGTCACTGGCCGGAGTTATGGCCGTCGCCGAGCGTCTCATCGCGAGGAGGAGCTTCAGTGGTGATGGGGGATGTGGGTCGGAGGGTCGCGCTGGCCGGTGGCAGGGGCTCCGGGGGGGGTCGCCGACAGGCTGTGAGGCGATCGAAAAAGCAGCAGCAGTTCGAACTACTGCTACCACTGTTGTGGTTGGGAGAAGCAACCGGTCGAGGCTGTCTCCGGTGGTCGTGGGCAGCGGTTGGCTGGAGCAGGTGACCGTCGATGAGGGGGATCGCGGTGGAGGCAAAGAACCGGAGATGGGGCTAGGGTTTAAGGAAGGGGAAGACAAGAACGAGAGAGATGTGTTTCTCTCGGGTGCACATGCGGCGGTTGGGAACAAAACCCCCTAGGTTTATAAATTATTGAGAGAGAGATTTAAAATGTGTGGCTGAGATCCTAGGGTGGCCTAGGTCAGTGTAATTGTTAAAGGGAAGAGAGTTATTTCAGGAGAAAATGATGGGGAGAAACAATTTGTGGCGGCTGGCAATAATTTTGCCCTAGGGAAACATTCATGTGAGTAGTGTTTTAATATAGAGTCTAGGATGAGCAGCACGTGAAAGGGATAGGGTGGCCCAGGGTTCATCTACATATAACATTTTTGTAAAAGACCTGGCTCAAAACTGTGTGCACAGTTTGGGTGCGTGAGTTGCGGAACTGGTACGGGTTATATTAGGTTTAATAGGAAATAATTTGAAAGAGGTTAATAGGATTAAAAAGGAGTAATCAAGGGAAAAATCTAGCTAATCAATAGGTTTAATGTGTTAAAAGGAATGGTAATTCTCATTTGATTTTAAAAAGATTTTGAAACTCTAATTTGAATTTAAAAAGATTAAAGGCTAATATTAAGGGTTGGGAAAAGATTAGGGAATAAATCTCGCTACGGTCATCGAAAAAATGATCCAAAAATATCGGGACGATCGTAGAGACGAGAAGTACTGGGCTACGGGGTCTGATCACGTGCTACACCTACCTGAAATTATCGTAAAATTAGGAACTGAGTATTGGTGCCAAAAGACCAAAACGCCCTTCCATTCAAAACTGTTTTACGAGAAAACCAGCCATGAAATGACGTTCTCAAAAATTACTATGAAATTCTACACTTCCATACGGTCACAACGGCATATCACATCGTATATACCGAAACCAAGGAAGAGCCAAATAAAATACGTGCACGAAAAGTACATGCACGTAGAAAATACGAACGGTCGGAAAGCGACCGTTACACAATGCCTCCATGTTCTTGGCTAGGGGTTGGACTGTTCACCTTGTGGTGAAGTCCAGCATCCTGTCGAAGTATGGATCTTTCGACCAGCCCTCCTAGGAGATCCTGCGGTGCATGTATGCTATCTTTTCTGGCGTGTCAGTAAATTGGGCCGGTGTCCTCCCTGATATGATGGACACGGTCGAGTTTACTATTGCTTCTTCCCACATTCTATATGGTGGTCTCCTTACTCTTGTTTTTTGTCACTTTGACATTGATTTGACCCCTTCGAGCCTTTGCCTCTTGGTCCTCTCCGAGATGCTTCTACAAAGTCGAAGTCTTCTTCGGCTCTGCATTTGGTATGTAAGAAGAGGCAATCTACTTCTGCTCCTTCGTCATCCTCCATTCCTCCTGCTGATCAGCCATCTACCTCAGCCACACCCTCTCATGATTTTTTGGAGGAGATGATTTCTGGCATCTATGAATTGTTCTCTCTGTCGTTCCAGCATCAGGGAATTCCATTCCCTGATCATCTCAGACAATTTGTTCCACCTCATCGTTCTGATCCTCCTCATCCTACCTTCACTGAGATCATTGAGGATCCTGATGTTGCTACCCCTCAGGATGTCCCTGCTGATGCTGCTCCTCCTCGCGAGAAATTCGCTGTTGATCCATGGTCTCAGGAGTTCCAGATTGTTTTGGTCTCCTCCTCTGCTGCTGATAGGGACACTCACACTTAGACTTAGACTTTGTGTTAAGGATGTAGTTCTGGATGATGTTATCATGTATGATGTCATTATGTATGGATGATATATGTATTTTGTTCATTTTGTGTGTGATGTACTTGAGTATATGGATGTATTTTGTGCTCGTGTATCCTTGATCATCTATGAAAATGGAGTTACTTCTATCTCTGTTTCACACATTGTATCATTGTCTATCTTAGATGTGTGAATTTTGTGAAACTGTATCTTTGTATGTGATATCATTTATATGATGTGATTTGAGATGATTTTTTTGTGACTCATAATGTTGATATTGAACTCTCATTCCTCTAATGAGCTAAGTTTATAATGTGGTTTATGAGTTTTCAATTTGTATATCTTTAGACTCATGTGATTGTTTTAGTACTTATTTAGCACTATTGTTATTGTTATTCCACTCCCACTTTTTGGATAATGCCATAGGAGGAGAAAAATAAACATATCATAATTATGTGCTAAGTATATTCTAATTCAAACTAACTTGAATCTAAGATTGAAGTTGCCTTAGATTCAGGGGGAGTAAGATACAATGAATATGGATCCTAAAATCCTAGATTTTATTAAATCAAGCATATCATCACATTTATGCATATCTTACTCATTTGCTTTCATTTGATCTATAGATGCCATAATAATTATTGACTAACTTGTTTGGCATCTATGTAGGTGGAGTAAGTTTTCTTTAAGCACGATTATTTATCTTTTTGTTTATGTTTGTTTGTCATCATCATAAAGGGGGAAAATATTGAGTATTGGACTTCTCCCTACTTGGTGTTAATGATGAGCAAACATAAATACTTATGACTAATCTCCTATTTGCAGTTAATCCATTGCCTAAGCATGTCATGAAGATCAATTAGCAACGAATGACACTCAAAGATCATTGAAAGTAAAGGAAGTGGATTAGAAGATCAAAGATGGTGATTGAAGCACCTAGAAGACTTCAAGCCCATGCATTGCATAGACGAGAGAGTGGATAGAAGAGAGAGTTCTTCAAATGTAATCTTCTTGTTTCTCTTCTAGTGTGTAGCTTAGAAGTAGAACTATGTTGGAGCACACACACATCTTCATTTCAATCTTATGAAATCATTAGATCAACTTTCCTTAGACTCCAATTCATTTCTATCAAGAATGTGCATGTCATGATCTCAACAGTCGACTGCGGAATGATTTACAGTCGCTTGTCTCGAAACTGTCGACTGTGTTTTGTTCCACAGTCGCATGTTATGCACATACTTAATCAGTCAATTTTTGGGCTTCTTAACTTTAACTCTATCAGGTGACTGCTATGCATTTCACATGCGCCTGTCCTAGTGACAATCGACTGTGGTTTGTTACTCAGTCGCTTGTCTATCTTCAGTCCAAATCAATTCTCAGTTTGATCAGGCCAGTCGACTAATGTTGTATATATAGTCGACTTTCCAACTGGCACAATCGACTGTCAATGCTTCAACAGTCGTCTGTCTTTGAGCCTCTCTGAAGACTCAACTCTCTGGAAAAGGTCAGGGTTAGTTACAATCTTCTGTAGAAGGAATTACAGTCGGCTGTTGGATTTACAGTCGGCTGTCTTCTCTTCATCAGGCGTCTGTCCTGTATTTCCAGATTTTCTATGACCTTCTTGACTTACCCTCTTTACGGCCAGTGGTCTGTATAAGGATTTACAGTCGCCTGTTGGTTTAACAGTCGACTGCCTACTTCTTACCAGTCGATTGTCCACGTGGTAAGTTACCGTTTGAATTCTCACCTACCCTCTATCACAGTGCAGCAGTCGATTGTGCGTTGTTCAACAGTCAATTGTCACGTGCACAGATTCTATCCTCTTCATTGTGCGTTGTTCAACATCGGTAATTGATTTTTCTTCTCCAAATAGGTTGAATCCTCTGTGTTTCGCTTTTCTTCACGGATTTCAAAGGGGGTTTCAGGGATTCTGTTTGAAGGGTTTGAGAAAACTATAAAAGAAGCCTCTACCGTTCCATTGAGAGGTTGACTCACTTAAGATTCATTTGCTCAAACATTTAAGCTTTCATTCTTCAAGATCAAAGCTCTCAAAATTAAAAAGCCCTAGAATTCCTATCCTTCATCTCTTGCTCTCCAACCTAGAACCGAAGAGAAATCTTCTAGGCATTTGGTGCAGTCAAGAGAAAGGGCTTTCCTCTCTTCCAAGAGAGTCATTCAACACATAACACACTTCTCCTTCAAGTTCTACTTCAAGGCATAGATGATTGTAAGTGTTGTTTAATTTCATATTTCATAACTTTCGTTATTTGATTTACTCTCGGGTTGTGAGAGTGGTTTGCTTGCTCCCAAGTTATTGGAGTCAAGGACATTGAGTGTATTTTGATTTCACTTGTTGGGTTGCTACAAGTGGGTCTTTAAGAAAACCTCAAGTTAGGGTTCTAACTTGAGTATCCGGTGGTATCCGGGTGTAAGGGACGTAGGATTACCGGGAACAATTCGAGAAGTGACTTGGGTAATCCGAACCCTAGAAACATCCTTGCATTTGCATTGTTTCATTTTGGGGTTTAATTTTATTCCGGATTAATTGTTGGTTAGGAATTTAATTTGGTGTGATTATCTTTTTAAATTGCATAAACACTATTCAACCCCATTCTAATGTTTTCCCCATAGCCATGGTCCTTACATACCATAGCATACATCAAGGCTCCACATTGGCATACGGTACATTCTCCATGAGCTCCTTCTCTTCTTCATTCTTTAGGCAATGCTCGGCACAGAACTTGAAGTGAGATACGAGTAGAGTAACTACAGGCTTCATACTTTCACAACCAAATCTCTATATCATAGACTTCAAATATCGACTTTGTGAAAGATGAACTTTACCTCCACTTCGATCTCTTGTGATCTCAATCCTAAGAATCCTCTGTGCTTCACTTAGATCCTTCATTTCGAATGCACAACTTAGCTCAGACTTCAGTCTCCGAATCTCCTCTTCATTTGATGAAGCAATGCGCATATCAGCAATATAAAGTAAGAGATAAATGAAGGACACATCATCCAACTCCAAAACGAACATGAAATGATCATAAGGACTCCAAACATACCCTTGATCATTTGTCATAAAACGTTCGAAATGCTTGCACCATTGTCTAGGTGACTGCTGCAGCCCATAAAGGACTTCTTCAGCCTACATGCAAGCCCATCGCCACATCATAGCCATCGGGCCGAGTCATGTAGATCTCCTCCTCGAGCTCTTCATGCAAGAATGTCGTCGTGACATCTAGTTGCACCACCTCAAGGTCGAGATGTGCCACTAATGCCAACAGGATCCGAATTGAGCAATGCTTCACCACCAGGGAGAAGACCTCATTGTAGTCGATGTCCTCCCTCTATGCATAGCACTTTGCTACAAGGAGAGCTTTGTAGAGAACTTCTCCAACTTCGTCTTAGTCTTTCTTGGTGTAGACCCACTTACACAATATTACCTTCTTTCCTTCTGGAAGCTCCACCAGATCCCATGTCTCATTCTTTCTTAGCGATTCCATCTCACCGCCCATCACTTTTCTCCACTTCTCTGGGTCTTCAGAATGATTCACCTCTCTAAAAGAAGTGGGTATGTCAATACTTATACAGGAAAAGCAAATGAGACCATCTCCGTGTATCGTGCAAGTCTTTGTATCTCACGTCTCAGTCTCAACATTGCAATGGAATCCTTCGACTGTGTAGGCCGTGTTGAGTGATGTATGTCCTCAGTTCATTTGTAGTTGATGCAAATGGATTTTAATATTAAAATGGAATTAATTAAGTCGCAAAAAGTTTGCGATATAAGTCTAAAATATTATTGATGTGGATGTTTTGCATATAATGCAAAAGAGAATTAAATATGTCGTAAAATGTTTATGAGCATATTTAATATAATAAATGAGAGAAAAAAGGTTATCTGGATGATGGGAATGTCCCGGTATAAACGCAGGTTCAAACGGCGTCCAAAATGGACTCCGTATGAGCAATTTAGAGCCAAAATAGCTAAAAGAGGCCCATTTAGGGCATTGCAGGTCGGGGACCGCACCCACAGGTGCCCGACCCACAGGCAGCCTGGCCCACATGGCAGGCGGGTGCTAGCACCCGCTCAGTGGGTGCTCGAACCGCCCGTTGCATGGGTCACGGCCGCCAGCCCGCCCGTGCATGCGGGCGTGCGCCCAGCCCGCGTGCCCGCTCGGCTCGTGCGGGGCATGCACCTTGCACTGGGCACGTGCTCAACACGGACCCAGCCGGCGGATGGGATTGTGAGGCCCACTATGGGCCCCCCACTCCTAGGGTTGCATGACATGTGGGGTGCCAGTGTTTTTTGCGAAAAACAGTGTTTTGGGCAACTTTAGAGCATCATTTGAGGGGTCAAACGGACTCGGAATGAAGTGTCGTTTTTTCCTATGTGTTCACCGTTCAACTCTCTTTGCAAAGATGTGTGACATCGTTCTTGGAGCTCAACGACGAGAGAGAGAAAATTCGTCAAAGTTTGGCCTTTGTGTAAGGCAAACTAAATTGATTTTTCTTCTCCAAATAGTTTAGTCCCACAACGGTAATTGAGAAAGAGGAGGGGCCAGCCGCCTATATAACTAGCTCCATTAAAAGTGAGCAAGCCCGGATCTGAGCTCAAGAAAATATTCCCTCTTTCTCCCTAATTCTTCTTTGCTCCTGATCGGGCTCTAGTAAAGCTATGAAGGACTTCGGATCGGATCCGAAGTCTTGACGGAGGATCCACTCAAGGTGAAACTTTCTTCGGCATGTGGTTGACTCGGCGACTGGGGTGTTGCTCGCCTCAGGACGTGGTGCAGTTCGGGACGAGGTGCGGCTCGGGACACGGTTCAATTTGGGTGAAGCGACACGAGGTAACTCTTCGGAGTCAAAGAAATGTTGCTGAAAACAACGATTCGTATTCTACAGAACGAAGTGAAAGGTATGTACTTTATTGACATGCGTTTATAATTGCAAGTAGGTTGATAGATCCATCCTTAGGGCTTGGTCGGACCCAACCCCAGGATAGTAGAGATTCTAGCTAGGGTTTAACTCTTTAGGGCTAGACTTAAAATACTTTTAAGTTGTGTTTTTCCGCTGCTTTCATGTTTTCTTCGTCTATCCGACTTAGGCCGGACGTCGATTTTATAGCCCTAAGGACCCAGAAAACCCAACAGTGGTATCAGAGCCAGTCTACTTGATCTATGTTTTGCAATTATAAAATGTATGTGATACAACATATTTCTACATGAGATGGAGGTTATGAATTAAACTATTAAAATAGTCGTTTGCATGTGATGTTTTCGTTTTCAACAATTGTTTTGAAAAATTAGATTTAATTTTTAAAATCATGTGATAATTTTAAAAATTAGATCTTTAAAAATATATGATAATTTTTAATGTAACTTAACTTTATGAGATATTTTAATTGCATGTTTAGCTAATTTTTATGAGATAAATTTTAGTTGATCTGTCATCATGCTAAATTATTTAGTCGATAATGGCTATATTAGTTCTTATTGATTATGTGATAATTCAAAAAAAAACTATTATGATTGCCAATAAAAATTGTCAGAAAAGTATAATATAATTTTTGATGGACATGCTATGATTTAAAAATGTTGCAACAAATTAAACTCATAATACATGATTAGGGTAGCCCTCACCCATAATTATTATTTTAATTGTTCTAATAATAATTTGGAAAAAAGGCAATGATTTAAATTGTTGCAACTTGAATTTTAAATGCCTAATACATGATTAGGATATCACCCTAAAAATCCTTATAGTTGATAATGACATTAATAAAAGTTATTAACTAATCCTAATAATTTCGAATTTTAGGATTCAACTAGTTGATAGGATTAACTAGTTTTAATGAAGCCATTTTAAATCAATGTCACACATATGAATAATTAGTATCCTTCAATGGATCATGATCTGGTCTAGCATTTTTTGACTAATGATGTGGATCATCCTAGCTTGACTGGGGATAGTGATCCTAGCTTAGCCAAATCCCTGGCCATGTTCCGCTGGACCGCAAGGATGTGAATTATGATTATGTGAAACCATCGATTACATCTAGTCAACTACGTTAAAAATCTTCTTCAAGGTTATCCGTAGCCCTCCTTGTTTTTGGATTAGGAGACTAAAAGACGTCTGTCATGGTTGTTGAGTCTCCTCAAGCTATGACATGGTCTATTTTAGAAACTGACTCCAACATACATGTGATGTAGTCTGGTAGTAACCCAAACCACTGCGTCGGGTCTCTTTGAGTATCAGTGTATGTTAATATCAGACATGAAAATAACGGTTCGACTAGACTAGTTATTATGGTTTGTTGAGTCTCCTCAAGATCATAAGTGACTAGGGATAAAAACCAATAGAGAGTCACATGTGATGTGATTAATACTGAGTTTATCTACCAAATACAGAGTTGATCAACTTGTTAAGTCTCCTCAAGGTTGTGAAGCTTAGGGTGGTTGGGTCCCTCTTCCATTAAATAACAATATTCGTTCATTTATATGGCTAAAGATGATCACAAAAATAGTGGGAGGATATATTTGAATAAGAACCATTTTAACTATATTTAAAAATCATGAACATATGCTAAACTAGAGTAATATATGTTTTACCAAAGTGGAATCTAAAATCGTAATATCATTAAAATAAATAAGTCAACTGGACAAAAATGATTAGTTAAGGAATATTTAATAAACCAAACTATATTCTCATTGATATTAAAGTGTCATTCCTAGCACTGAGTTAAGGACAATGATTTCTTTAAGCTCTAAAGTCTAACACAATAAAAGCACGCTACTTAACACTCGCCACTATGAGCATGGATAGCTTGAACATACTGATGTTCAAAGCACGTTTCTCCGTACAACTTATTGAGTCTTCTCAAGGCTGTATGAAAAACAGTTTCAATCCACAAGGGTCGAAACTTCGATCAAACTGTTTGACTCGAAGATGAGTGTAAGAGCGGTGCAAGATCATGTATCCAGATTAGATCTTGAGATGAACAACTTGTTAAGTATCCTCAAGGTTGTAAAGCTCAAGTGTTTGGATGCATGTGATGCTTGCATAACTAATATGTGTGTTAGGAAGAGAAATGTATAAATGTGATTTAGAAAGGAGAAAGTACTAATGAAAATTCATTGAGAAAGAATATTTGGTTTATCAGAAGACAAAGCAAATAGGAGGAACTGAAAATGGGACATGTTTGATGTCTAAAATTTCAGAATAATTTTTATACAAAGGAAAATTTATTCTCACATATTGGCTAATGAGCAGCGGTTGTCTTTAGGCCATATGGGACATATATCACACTTGGCGAATGTCGTCACATTACTTTAGAATAAATATTTTGATGTGATTATTTTGTATAACGATGTTGTATTAAGAGTTAATACATGAATGCACATGTTAATAACAAAACTTATCTATGGAAAAATAGACTAGGCCGTACCAAAGAGACTATACTTGACAAGTCACATAAAGAGGGGTCTCTCGACCTCTCGTATTATGAGTCGAAAGACACTTGTAAATCTTGTCTCAAATGTATGATGGCCGATACTCCTTCTATAGGACAGCGGGAGAATGAGTTTGAGAACTAATGGTCGCATACATATGGATGTATCCGGACCCAAGTCTTAATTAGCCAAGATATGGTGTTCTTATTTTATTTAGACACATGTTCTTGATGCAACACAAGTCTATGAAATAGAGAACAAAATGATAGAGGTATTTGAATCACTTCGATTGGATCAAAGAGGCGCATACTTTGCTATGTAATTTTTGTGTAACTATAAGAGAATGAGATTTTCTCTCAGTTCAAGTATCATAACACATGGGTGTGTTGGAGAGCATGAATCGCACTCTGTTAGACTTGGTGCGATACATGGCTAGTGACTCTGAGTTACAATCCTATTTTTGGGTTAAGCCCCCGATAATAATTCCTAGGTTCTTGATAAGGTTATGTTAGAACCTTATAAATATAATATTCCTCAAATTAATCGTTAGGAAGTCACAGGGTTACTCGAGCCTCGTGAGACGAAGGAGTCAAGTGAAACATCATAGTTGATGATGGTCAAGTCAACTTCCAAGAATCCATTCGGAGTAATGACTTTGATAAATAGTTTGATGCAATCCAAAAAGGTCCTTGCATGTAAATAAGGTATGGACCTTAGAAGACGTGCCCAAGGGAAGTGTTCCCTTTGGCTACAAGAGAATCTTCAAGACAGAAGATTGGTGCATATGGAAAATGGTGAAGTACAAGTTATGCTGGTTGATAACATTTTTCATCATAATTCCTATAAATGGATTATGATGAAACTTTCTTGCCAACTGATGTGTACAGATCTGTTCGGATCAGACTCAATGTCAATGCACATGATGACCATGAATACTGGAATATGTTTGTGTTCTAAATATGATTTAGAACACCAAACTTATAGAGTTTTCAAGGTCAGTGGGAGCGAATAAAAGGCATGAGACGCATCAAGTAGCCGAAACATATGTTTTGGCAAAGTGTTCAAAGAGTTTGAAATTTTATCAGAAATGATTATGAACCGTGCAGATGACCAATGACTATTTTGGATTATTCTCGTAAAAGCCGATAAGCTAGATGAGATTCATGCAAGACAAATTATGGATTCCAAGATACGAAGGAAACGATTTGGATGAGATTCAAATCTATGATATAGTAGAAACATAGAACCCTTTAAGTCTATACTAAAGATGGTTTCATAGATCCACTCACGAAGGCTCTACCACATGAAGTCTAAACAGACTTATATGTAAATGCGTTATGAGATACCGAGATAAATGAGACTGAGTGCAAGTGAAAGATGTTAACAAACAACTTGTTCGAAATAACAGTAAGCAGTTTGGTAGAAATTTACTTAAGTTAATAATAATGTAGTCTTCATTAGAACGTAGGTAAAGTCCTGAGACTTAATGCGAGGACAAACATTTATCAAGATGTATATCTCGATCATGGAGAAGTGTTTGACCAATTGTAGCATATTCTAAAAAGTTTCGTGGTCGTAGATGTTTCAAAAAAAGGATATCGACACATCGAATAGACCATTGTGTCTTAGTTGTCACCATGTATTGGTGATGATGATCTTATGGTCGTTTGACTTGGCAAAGTCGAAGACGATACATATGTGCTCATTGGAGAATGAGTTCACTGAATGACCCATCGTGAGTTATCAAATGGTTAATATTGACTAAACTGTTAATGATAACTCTGGGTGATGATAGGCAAGTTGGTCCTCAAACTTAAGGTCATTATGCGAACCTGTACGTGAACATTGTCGCTTAGATATCTGATTTAGCCTCGGGGCAAGCCCCGTTGAAAGGTCTTTGGTTAGGTGAAATTTGAAGCGTGCGAGTAGAATAATGACCAAGATAGAATCCGTCTCTCCCGGTCAAGGGGAGTTAGTGTTGTTGGGAGATGTATGCCCTCGAGGTAATTTATCTCTGTGTAATTATACAAACATCTTGTTCAAAATTACAGTAAGCTGTATGGTAAGAATTTATCTAAATTAAATCATAATGAAGTTATCATTAGAAACTTAGGTAAAGTCCTGAGACTTAATGCAAGGTCAAACATGTATCGAGATGACGATCTCGATCATGTAGAAGTGATTGACCGTCTGTAGCATAAGTCTACAAATGTTCGTGGTCGTAGATGTTTCGAGAAAATAATATCGAAACATCGGATAGACCATTGTGTCTTTGTCTTCACCGTGCAGCAGTGACGATGATCACATAGTCGTTCGACTTGACGAATTCGGAGGCGAGACACACCGTGTAGCAGTGATGATGATCCCATAGTCGTTTGACTTGGTGAAGTCGGAGGCGAGGCACATGTGCTCATTGGAGAATGAGTTCACTGAACGACCCAACAAGAGTTATCATATGGTTATGATTGACCAATCTGTCAATGATAACTCTTAGTGATGAAAGGCGAGTTGGTCTTTTAACTTGATGTCATTTTAGGAACCTGTACGTGAACGATGTCATTTATATCTCTGACCTAGATTCGAGGCAAGGCCTGTCGAAAGGTTGGGCGACATTTGAAACGTGCGAGGAGAGTAATGATCAAGATAGGATTCGTCTCTCCCTAGTCAATGGGAGTTAGTGTCCTAGTGTTAGTTCGGTCTTTAGTGAAAACTCTGGCCAGTGTATGTTAGAAGATGTCCAACGTTATTTGACTGAAGATCGATGGAGACTAACCGTTTTCGAGCTATTGGAGTTGACAGTTTGACCGTACCCTAGGCTTGAACTAAACAACATAGTTTTGACAAAGAGACAAAAACTGCGATATTCATCACGGACACAGTCAGGGTGGTCCCGACAACACTCATGTCAATGAGTCAACCACATAAGTATGATACTGAAACAAGGACGACAACTGCTGCTCGTGGTCACTGCCGTCTGGGGCTTCGAGCCCCACCTGTAGTAGGGTCAGGCTGTAGGGTCTCACATAGAGTGCGAACTTCGTCTAGTAATAAGGAGATATTATGGAGAATAAGCATTCGATGCAGGGGATAGAAAACTGCAAAGAGTTTGCAGTTAGCCTCTGCATTCAGGATAAATGATCCTGAGTGCAAGTAGAGATTTTAAGCTTAGATGGGGACAATTTTGCATATGATGCAACATGATATTAAATGAGTCTTAAATTTTTTAAGGCCATATTTAATTAAATAAACACATTGAAAAGGTTACCTAGATGACGGGTTCGTCCCGGTCTAAATGTAGGTTCAAACCGCGTCAAAAACGGAGTCCGAACGAGTCAAATAATTCTATTTAAAGGTGTTTAAATAGAAAGCCCAAAGTCAGGCCCAAATATAGTGGCAGCCCAAAATCATTTTTAACAAAAAAAGGGTTGGATGCTTTTTTTAGCCCGGCCCAATGGTCCGAGTTGTGTTATAAAAAAGGGGGCCCAATAGGGCGTTGCTTGCAGCGTCCCACGTGGGGGCGCTGCAGCACGCGCCCGTTGGGGTGCATGATGCTGCTGCATACATGCCCCCAAGGAGCTGGGTCAACTGTAGGGCCCATCATGTGGCCCCACACCTTGGGTTTCGAACCCTAGCTGCAGATTTTGGGCAGCGGCTTAGTTTTTTCCGAAAAACAACTTTTGGGCTGATCTTTGGGCAATTGTTTAAGGGGTCAAACGAACTCGGATTGACGTGCTATTTTTTTCCTACATGTTCACCATTCAGCACTCTTCGATTTGATAGGTCGTATCAAATGTGAAGCTCAACGATGAGGGAGTTAAACATTCATGGAAGTTTGGCCTTTTCTTTAAGGCAAACTAACTTGAATTATTAACTCCAAAACTTTGTCCCACATCGGAAGTGGAGTAAAGGAGAGGGGTCAGTCGCCTATATAAATAAGGGCCATGCCCCCTTCCTCTAAACTTGTCCCAAGCTCTAGATCTGAGCGGCTCCCAAAAGTTTGGAGCACGCTCGGATTTAAGCTTAATATAAATATTTTTATCCTCTCCCTAAATTTCTGCCTTGCTCCTGAAGGGCTCTAGCAAAGAAACGAAGGGGCTCAGATTCGATCCGGAGTCTTGACGAAGGATTCACTCAAGTGAAACTTTCTTCAGCGCGTGGTTGGCTCAGTGCCTCGTCTCAAATGATGTGAGAACTACTCCCAAGCGCAGGAGATCGTGCAAGTAATATCCTGGTGAGTCCAGGTATCGAATCCACGGGACAACTGACCTGCAAAAATACGAATGTCAATCTGTAAAGAGTAATAAAACGATGATAACCCACCACCTATCAAACAAAAAGATATAGGATCAGGAGTTTGGAATAAGAAACGAAAATCCTACGGTATTTACGGTGACTTCGGTAGGGGTACAAATATGGGGAGTATGTGTTGGGTTTGACTTCGTTAGGGTATGTGCAATTAATGATTATCAATACCTTTTCTATAACTCAACGTTTCGTCCGGTCAGGGCACGAGAACGTCGGAAAGTATGGCGTTCAAGTATATAAAAGCGTGCCAAAGAATTAATCACGTGCAAATAGGGCGAAAAGATATAGAAATCAATGAATACGACACCCTAACTACGTCAACACCAACACATATGAAGTGGATGTGCTACGGTTGTGAGTTCATTAGGAGTTAATAATCTCTGAAATATTATGTCTTTTATATAACTCAACGCTTCACCCGGTCAAGGCGTGAGGACGTCGGAAGATGAATCGATACAAACTAGTCAAAATAGCCGTATACGTATCACTAGCAACATTGATTTCATTAAACGATAAACGCAACAATAAGTTCAGATTAGTGAACATAAGTTGGCTAGCCTTGTCAGGGCCTAGCCATATGGGATGTAAACAATATCGACAATAAGCAAATACCCAACAAATACGTTGTAGAAATCAATGTTACGAGCAATTTTGACATGGTAATAGGGCTAAAGACATGAAATTTAGCGACTAAATACTCCTAACTACATCACAACCATAGCACAAGGAGATTAGCCACGCATGGTGCAAAGAAAATCAGATTTCATAGCCAAATACATCGTTTTAATAGCCAAAATACAATGAAATACACCAAATACGGGGTATAAGTTCAAGAATTTATCACCAAATCTCCACTTTAGAACCCAAAACTCCCTAGAAAGTAGAAGAATAGCCTCTGGGATTTTTCAGAATTTCCCCTAGAGAAATACGCACAGTAGCCGCTCCAAAAGTCCCAAAATACGCCAGAATACGCCCCAAAACCCTAGAAATACGCTTATATAATAGCATTGCGGTTTTGGGGCGCTTAACGGGTTCGAAACCCGCTATCCAATACGCCAAAACCCAAACCCATGCAGCGCGTTGAATTCTGGCCGTCCGATCTTGGCGCGATCGCTCGTGGGCGTGCCACGTGGCATGGCGGATCCGCTACCGCGTTCGAATCTGAACGCAAGTCGGGATGATCTGTGGCCGTCCGATCTTGGATCAACAGGTAATAAATGGTCCATGTCGCTCGCTGTGCGTTGCTTCAGGTGGGGAAAATAAGATCCGTTGGATCTAAATCCAACGGTGACCGAAGGTCCACGTCGCCCCAGGAATCGCTCGCCTCGATTGATCTGAGTTCAGCGCTGCGAGCCGTTGGATGATTGATCGAGCAGCTGTAATTACGCCACGTCACCAAGCGGTACATATGTTTCAAAATTCAAAATTGAGCGGAATCATGACCGTTGGATCGAGCGGGTAGCTGCGTAGATCACGCCACGTGTCCACGCGGGACATGCATCTCGCCCGCTCGTCTGTGTTCTTCTCCGCCGCTCGATCTCGATCGAAGGCTCGTAATGTTGCCACGTCGCCCTAATTTTAATTCGATTTAGCCTCGTTTGCGTGATTGACGACGGCCGTTGGATTCGAATCCAACGCGTGATAACAAACCACGTCGCCGCGTTGCTGGGAACCGCCCGATTGAGCGGGAGTACGCGAGATTTCTCCACGTGTCCATAGCTGAGCGAGGCGGCCGTATACGGAAACGTATTTCCGCGGGTATAATCGTATTTACGACCGTATTTCGTTCGTATTTCTCCCTTTAAATGGTATTCTGGATTCAAAAATACATAGTAATTAGCACAGATCTCAGAAAAATACAAATAAATAGTCATTGGAATCGTGAGATCGAGACCTTATCATGAAAAATATAAAAATGCAGAAATACTCAATAGAATTCGTGTTTTGTGCATAAATCACGTAATTTCTCTAGTAAATGATGATGTTAAAAATACGAATGTAATAGAGAACAATTAAGCATCATTTGAGTACAAAATAGGACTAATTAGGGGGTTAAATACTCAATATTCAATCCGAATCACACCCCCCAACTAGCGATTTGCTAGTCCCTAGCAAAAAGAGCGATGAATACGGATGATTAATAAAATAATAAATTCTATAAATTGCTTATGGCATGGTCCAATAATACGCTTTCCAACATGATTTAGACCATCAATATACACAATTCATGACCAAGATCAATCACATGATATTTTCTCTAATTTAGTATGAATAAGTAACATGCAAGCATCGTTTTGCGCAAGCGAAATTATAACACGTCGTTTTCTCTAGTTTTCTTGTTTCCAAGGAATTGGCCTATCAAAACAATCATTCAAGACATGGGTATTGAAGTTGCTTAATATATTCACCATTTCTTTTCTTTTATTCGTTCCGCGTAACGCGCATCAAGCAACATTCGCAGAAAAATGTATAACTTGGATCGCTCCATCAAATGAGTGAGTTTCCTGTCAATGGCTCCCAAATCAGACGATAATAGGGCATTAGGCCAAAAAGGACCCCTCGGACTGTACTACTCGAGCCAACCAAGTTATTTATTAGTGCCATACTTATTCATTCATTTTTCTTCCTTTTTTTTCTCTTTTTCTTTTCATAAGCAACTCAATACCCAATTTTTTTTGAACAAAGCATTAATAACCAAGGCCAAATTCCTCTTCAACTTGGAGACTTTTCAAAAAAATCGCGTATACTCAAGCTTTTTCATCACATTAGCATACAAGAAATAAATTCAGACTATTTCGAGATATTAATCATGGCAATTGAAATTTTTTTCATGAATAGCATATTAACGGTAATTCATGAAGGAAAAAAAATTAATTCAAGCCATAAACGATTTTTTAGAACTCCGTTAATGCATAATCATCCGCATTTGAGGAATAAAAGGGAGATATAAATGGTGAGATTTGGTGGTTCATTCTTTCCTTATGCCATGATTTTGAAAAAAAATCCTAAGGTCTCATACACACCCCCAACTAAAGATGGACATTGTCCTCAATGTCGAAAGGGGTACGAGTTTATTCAAGCAAGCATCCTAGAAAGCATATAAAATTATACGCTACTGGAAAGAACACACCGTGTTCAAATGGCGGATCCTGAATCTTTAATGGTGGAGGAAGTTGTTCAATTTGTTCCTTGCGCTCCTCGGTGATTATTCTTCCTCCAAAAGCTAAATTGGTCTCCAGCAACGTAACTCCAAGCATCTCTATAAGTTGTTTACCACTGTCCTGTAAGAGACGAGTTATGTCAGTCCAAAATAGTTTAGAATTCTTCGCCACAAACATATTCCAAATATAGTCATCAAAGTAAGTAAAGTAAAATAAAGCTTGGTGATGACTACTCCCTGAAAAATGTGCACTACTCTCGGTATGATGCTCAGTCAATGTGGAGAGGGATAAATGATTTTGGGAAAAAACTGAGGGGGAAGATGGTTCGGGACCAATAGTGACGATCTTTGAACTCATGTCCATAGTAGTCTCCTCCTCCTGTTCATTCAAAATTGCGTGTTCGTCCTCTCTTTTGCACACACTTCCTGCCATGTCAATGTGTTCCTTCGTGACTTCATCGTGTCATGGTTCGCTCGGTATACCTACAATAGAAGATAAGCTCACATTAGATTCTGGAAATTGAATTTCAAAAGATTTATTTTCTTCTAAGCAAGTGGCAATCAGATTAAGATTTTCAATAGATTGCTGAATCTGCCGACTCCGAGCAAGGAAGTTTTCTTGGAATTGATGGGATGTGGCCTCATGTGTCTGAATGAGCAATTGAACTTCCTCTTTCAAGTGGTGCAAAGGTACGTCTACGCTTTGCTCTCCTTGATCAAGGCTTGAAGGCTCCGTTGAATCGCACTCTAAAGTCTCTTTCATGATTTCTTCATTTTCTTGTAAAGACTCCATGTACTTCCACGCCTTTGTCGGCGTCATGACTCCCAAGAATTCCTGCAGCTGTGGTCGTAGTCCACCTAGGAAGGACTCCATAAGCTCTTTCTTCGTAAACCCATGCTGCGGATAGCTCGATATTATGTCTGTGAACCTCCTCCAGGCCTGAAAGAAAGTTTCACAATCATTCTGATTAAAACCAACGATCTTGAGCTTCTCCATCCTATGTTTGTGTGCCTTATAATATTCTGCATCATACAAATTGTTTGTGCAATTGAATTTCATGTATTCCATATACTCCATTTTTAAAAAAAAGAATACAAAAAATAAAATAAAAAAATCCTAGACTATAAGATGGAAGGATCTCACCGAATGTTCCTCCAAACGAACTGAAATCGTAGCTTACAAGTACTGTTATCCCCGGCAACGGCGCCAAAAACTTGCCTCGTCTCAAATGATGTGAGAACTACTCCCAAGCGCAGGAGACCGTGCAAGTAATATTCTGGTGAGTCCAGGTATCGAATCCACGGGACAACTGACCTGCAAAACTACGAACATCAATCTATAAAGAGTAATAAAACGATGATAACCCACCACCTATCAAACACAAAGATATAGGATCAGGAGTTTGGAATAAGAAACGAAAATCCTACGGTATTTACGGTGACTTCGGTAGGGGTACAAATATGGGGAGTAAGTGTTGGGTTTGACTTCGTTAGGGTATGTGCAATCAATGATTATCAATACCTTTTCTATAACTCAACGTTTCGTCCGGTCAGGGCACGAGAACGTCGGAAAGTATGGCGTTCAAGTATATAAAAGCGTGCCAAAGAATTAATCACGTGCAAATAGGGGGAAAAGATATAGAAATCAATGAATACGACACCCTAACTACGTCAACACCAACACATTTGAAGTGGATGTGCTACGGTTGTGAGTTCATTAGGAGTTAATAATCGCTGAAATATCATGTCTTTTATTTAACTCAACGCTTCACCCGGTCAAGGCGTGAGGACGTCAGAAGATGAATCGATACAAACTAGTCAAAATAGTCGTAAACGTATCACTAGCAACATTGATTTCATAAAACGATAAATGCAAAACTAAGTTCAGATTAGTGAACATGAGTTGGCTAGCCTTGTCAGGGCCTAGCCATATGGGATGTAAACAATATCGACAATAAGCAAATACCCAACAAATACGTTGTAGAAATCAATGTTACGAGCAATTTTGACATGGTAATCGGGCTAAAGACATGAAATTTAGCGACTAAATACTCCTAACTACATCACAACCATAGCACAAGGAGATTAGCCACGCATGGTGCAAAGAAAATCAGATTTCATAGCCAAATACATCGTTTTAATAGCCAAAATACAATGAAATACACCAAATACGGGGTATAAGTTCAAGAATTTATCACCAAATCTCCACTTTAGAACCCAAAACTCCCTGAAAAGTAGAAGAATAGCCTCTGGGATTTTGCAGAATTTTCCCCTGGAGAAATACGCACAGTAGCCGCTCCAAAAGTCCCAAAATACGCCAGAATACACCCCAAAACCCTTGAAATACGCTTATATAATAGCATTGCGGGTTTGGGGCGCTTAACGGGTTCGAAACCCGCTATCCAATACGCCAAAACCCAAACCCACACATCGCATTGAATTCTGGCCGTCCGATCTTGGCGCGATCGCTCGTGGGCATGCCACGTGGCATGGCGGATCCGCTACCGCGTTCGAATCCGAACGCAAGTCTGGATGATCTGTGGCCGTCCGATCTTGGATCAACGGGTGATAAATGGGCCATGTCGCTCGCTGTGCGTTACTTCAGGTGGGGAAAATAAGATCCGTTGGATCTAAATCCAACGGTGACCGAAGGTCCACGTCGCCCCAGGAATCGCTCGCCTCGATTGATCCGAGTTCAGCGCTGCGAGCCGTTGGATGATTGATCAAGCAGCTGTAATTACGCTACGTCACCAAGCGGTACATATGTTTCAAAATTCGAAATTGAGCGGAATCATGACCGTTGGATCGAGCGGGTAGCTGCGTAGATCACGCCACGTGTCCACGCGGGATATGCATCTCGCCCGCTCGTCTGTGTTGTTCTCCGCCGCTCGATCTCGATCGAAGGCTCGTAATGTTGCCACGTCGCCCTGATTTGAATTCGATTTAGCCTCGTTTGCGTGATTGACGACGGCCGTTGGATTCGAATCCAACGTGTGATAACGAACCACGTCGCCGCGTTGCTGGGAACCGCCCGATTGAGTGGGAGAACGCGAGATTTCTCCACATGTCCATTGCTGAGCGAGGCGGCCGTATACGGAAACGTATTTCCGCACGTATAATCGTATTTACGACCGTATTTTGTTTGTATTTCTCCCTTTAAATGGTATTCTGCATTCAAAAATACATAGTAATTAGCACAGATCTTAGAAAAATACAAATAAATAGTCGTTGGAATCGTGAGATCGAGACCTTATCATGAAAAATATAAAAATGCAGAAATACTCAATAGAATTCGTGTTTTATGCACAAATGACGTAATTTCTCTAGTGAATGATGTTAAAAATACGAATGTAATAGAGAACAATTAAGCATCATTTGCATACAAAATAGGACTAATTAGGGGTTAAATACGCAATATTCAATCCGAATCACTCAGCGTCGAGGGGTTTACTCGCCTCGGGACGCGGTTCGATTCGGGACCAAGAGTGGGTTGTGAAGAGGTTCAGCGCGAGACGAGGAGCGGCTCAGGACGCGGTTCGGTACACCTTGCCAGTGCAAGCAAAGTTCCGCGTATGTAGTTTAATTATGCATAGTATTTATAATATTGCAGTAGCTTATATCTATCTTGGGGTGGTCAGACTCACCTCAAGATAATAGAGATCATGGTTAGGGTTTTGATATCCTTAGGGCTTGCAAGTTAAATAGTTTAACAGTTGTTTTCCGCTGCAAGTTTTTCTGCCTCTATCGTCCGTCTAACGTAGGACTGGCATAGATTTATGGTCTAATGGTCCCTCAAAACCCATCAAGTGTCGCACGTGTTAGTTCGATTTTTAGTAAAAACTCTGGCCAGAGTATGCTAGAAGTAGTCCAACATTATTTGACTAAAATATCAATGGAGACTAATCGGCTTCGAGCTATTGAGGTTGACCGTTAACATACAATAGGCTTGACTAAGCGGCCTAGTTTTTATGAAGGGACTAAAAATACGGTATTCATCATGGACACAGTCAGTGTGGTCCCGACAATACTCATGTTAATGAGTTAATCACATAAGTATGATACTGAAACAGGAACGTCATCTGCAGCTCGTGGTCACTACCGTCTGGGGTTTCGAGCCACACCTGTAGTAGGGTCAGGCTGTAGGGTCTTACACAGAGTGAGACCTTCGTCAAGTAATAGGTAGAAATTAGGAAGAAAATGCATTAATGCAAGAGACAGAAAACTGCAAATAGTTTACAGATAGCTTCTAGATTCGGATAAATGATTCTGAGTGCAAGTGAGAGATGTTAAGGGATGCATGCCCTCAATTTATTGTAGTTGATGCAAATGGATTTTAATATTAAAATGGAATAAATTAAGTCGCAAAAAGTTTGTGATTTAAGTCTAAAATATTATTGATGTGGATTTTTTTCATATTTAAGTCTAAAGTTTGCAAATGGATTTTAATATTTTTCTTCTCCAAATAGTTTAGTCCCACATCGGTAATTGAGAAAGAGGAGGGGTCAGCCACCTATATAAATAGGGGTCAACCCCCTCCTTGAAACTCACACCAAGCTCCAGATCTGAGTAGCTCCATTAAACGTGAGCAAGCCCGGATCTGAGCTTAAGAAAATATTCCCTCTTTCTCCCTAATTCTTCCTTGCTCCTGATCGGGCTCTAGCAAATCTACGAAGGAGTTCGGATCAGATCCAAAGTCTTGACGGAGGATCCACTCAAGGTGAAACTTTCTGCAGTACGTGGTTGGCTCGACGACAAGGGTGTAGCTCGCCTCGGGACGTGGTGCGGTTCGGGAAGCGGTTCGGCTCAGTACGAGGTGCGACTCGGAATGCAGTTCGGCTTGGGAGAAGTGGCGTTGGGTAACACTTCGGAGTCAAAGAAATGTTGCTGAAAACAACGCTTCGTATTCTACGAAAACAAAGTGAAAGGTATGTAGTTTATTAACATGTGTTTTCAATTGCAAATGGGTTGATAGATCTATCCTTAGGGGTTGGTCGGACCCAGCCCCAGGATAGTAAAGATTTTGAGCGGTAATGTGGAGCTATAATCAGGTGCTAGGATGCGATTCTAGTTGTAGCATTAGCCAGTGGATAGAAGGGTCATGATGGATTATTTGAGGAACGACGTTGAAGTGATAGGATTAGAGACCATTGTGTGGAAGAGTGGAGTTGTAAACTTAAGTATTTATAGATTTTATAATTAATCTTAGTATAAGTGATTCCGAGGGCGGAATCATTTCTAAGGTGGGTAGAATGTAACGGTCACTTTCCGACCGAACGTTTGTAGCGCGTATCCTTGGTTGTTTTGTGTGTGTGATCATATTTGATTTTATTTTTTTTGCTTTCCATAGCTCGAACACGTGTCCGGACACCGTTTCCACGACCCTCTCGGAGGCGCGAGCACCCCGGTATTTCCCTTGTAATTTTTGGACGTCACCGGACTTTTTTTGTTTAACTCATTACAATTATAAATTATTAATAATAATATTTTTTAAATGTTAAAGGGCATGTGCGTTCAACCCCTATTAACCAACCCTTAATAAATATTTAATTTCAAACCCTACCCCACTAAACTTACTATTTTCCTATTAAACTTTAATTAACCCTATGTATTATTATCCTAATATCTAATTGTTTGGATTCATTCTGAACGTGAGGATCATTTTTCCCCGTCTCGTGCGCAACAACCCACGTCATATCCCATCTTTTCAGCAACCTCTACTCACGTATTCCTCTCTCTCATTTTTCTCCTATATTATAGTCTAACCTAATATCTAAGGGCTAGGTCTTTCTATTTTTTCTGTGTTCCCCAGACGCCACAAAATTTCCTCCTGAGAGAATTCTCTCCTCTCGACCTCAACGCACCATCTTCCCTCAACCCACGGCGGCTCATCCCCCTCACCTCCGGCCGCATCCCGACGGCATCCCCGCTGCCCCGCGAGCCAACGCCGCCTCACGGCCGTTTCCGGCATCGCGCAACCGCCCCTTTGCCGCACGCTAGCCTTGCGACGCTCGACTGAACTCGACGTCGGTCGCCCCTTTTGTGTCCCTTCGGGAACTACAGACCCGGCGGCTCTCCTTTCCCGTTGCTGCACCACCACTCGAGCCGCCTCTCTGCACCGCCAAGCCGTCGGAGCCGCTCAGCCCAACGCCGTCAGCGCCATCCCCGAGGATCCCCTCCCACTGCATCAACTCACCGCCGTCGCCACTGCAAGTCACGGCTCACCTACATCGGACGGAGAAAGGAGGAGCGGAAACGGTGAGTTAATTTATATATGAGGTGCCTTCAGTTATTATATATTAACATTAATATATGTAAGTATATTAGTTAAAGAATAAGATGTGGACTTTTATAATGCATATCATTATACATGTGGGTACGTGTAATGTTAGGTTAATAGAATATACCTTGAGTTAGTAAGTTATTTATAAAACCTAGGGCTGTTAGCAATATACATACTAGTTAATAATACTAGTTATTAACAATCTTGTTAATATGTGCATTAAATAAACGGTTAGAACTATGTTACTTATTATCTGACATTATCTTATCATCCCGGTTAAACCCTTATGCTTAATATTACGAACCTATGTCACAGATAAATCCACGCTACCGCAGTCGAGGAACCGGAGAGAAGACGACGCGATCCGTTGTTTTCAGATCCGACGTCAAAACTTACACGTGACCGTCAAAGGAGGTTGGTGCCCTAACTCGTAGCGAAACCCACACCGTATCTAAACTGAACCCTAACTAAAATCGGACAACTCGAACTAAATTTACTATTTCGTATCTGTAAAACGCTGCTCACCGTAGAAAGATCGATCATCGGACAAATTTTCTGTGCATATAGGGTAATGGTCGATTTAGGCGGAACGAAACACCAAAATGTGATAATTGACAAATAGGATAGCCCCGATAACCTAGAAATAAACCCTAATAGGACTTGATGAAAATCGCGACCTGACACCGTCGCCGTGACACTGTTTCAGACGGACTACCGCGGACGCGACGCCTGGACAAGACGCTCGGACGGACGACACACTCGCCACCGCAGGCAAGTGTATCCCACTTGCACTTTTGACCGTGCTTAGGCCTTAGTTGGTTAGAATTGTTAACTGTGAACAAATAGAACCGGACATGAAATGATAGCGTCCGGGACGCCCCTGACGACTTAGACTTGACGACGAAGTCTAAGCTCGACAAACAACAACTTTTGACATCGTAGGGCTATCATGTGTGTGCGTGTGTGTGGACACCCTAGAATAACTCTTCCCGTCTTGACACATCCTGTCTCGTCTTGCACAGCCTGTGGGCAATAGGGTACTCTCCAAGCTAGAGAGAGTGATCCCTTGTACTGATTCACAGCCTACGGGAAGCTCAGCACCCACCTAGCAGAGTGAGTGTCCCAGCAGACCGAGAGGATAGAGACGCTCACCTAGCAGAGTGAGTGGCCCTATACAGTTGTACGGTTTCACCTATGAGGTGTTCGTCGCTCACCTAGCAGAGTGAGCGATACGCTACCTGACGTGCGTTTATATTTCATATATTTACGCACGTTTTCTTCCGTTTTTTTAGTATTTTACCGCCGTCTTTTATTTGTTTTCGCGTGTTTTCTTGTTTTCTTTCACTTTTCAGTGTTTTCTGTATTTTACAGGAATTTGCAGCATTTGGGACATAAAACGACGATATCATGAGTCCCCGGAGCAACGGGAGGGGTCACGCGTGATCCAGGGGGTCAAACGACCAAGATTGCCACTTTTCAGCCCCCACCCGATCGGTTGGACACAGCCAACCGATCGGGTGATGCACGCGTGCACGACCCGGACTGAAGTTGGAGCAAAGTGCAAAGTCAACCGACCGGTTCGCTGACCGGTTCATCCCAACAGAGTTCTCGGGAAGTTGGAGCTTAATTCCAACCGATCGGGTGATATCTCACCCGATCGATTCATCTGAAGCTGAAGTTTCCCAAACGACGACCCGGTCATGCCACCCGTTCTCCTCAGCGACCGGTTGAAGCTCCCGAAGGCGACGGCCGAAGCTACAAGCCGCTCACCCGATCGGTTGATATTTCAACCGATCGGGTGGCCTTTTCGTCTCTTTTCACGCACCACTGCTCATTCATTGAAGATCTGCTATCATTCCAGAAGGATTTTGGGTGATCTCTTATTTTTCTAGCGTCGGCATCGTCGTTAGCTATCCAACGATAGGTCGCATGCCCAAATCCGATTTTTCTAGATTTTTCTGGAATTTTCTGAGCGCAGCTATGTGCTGAAACTGGCTACTGTCTGAAATTTCACTTCAACCGATCGGTTGACTTGTCAACCGACCGGGTGAGATCTGTTTCTGTGAATCTGAGCTCTCTGTTTATTCCACCCGATCGGGTGAGTATTCACCCGATCGGGTGGGCCTGTTTTGACAGTTTTATTGGATTTTCTGGACCCGAACCGCTGGGTTTTTAAGGGGGGTTATAAGAGCATGTAAGGGCACGACTTGGGGGTATTCTCATCTAGTTTTTTTAGGGCTTTTTCAGCCCCTTTGCTGGGAGTTTAGGTTAGTTTAGCTTAGGGTTGTATTGTTCAATAAGTCTTGTAATGGATTGACGATTCAACTCAAGATAAGTATTTTCCTCTCTTTTTCTCCATTGTTTGTATTGTGTTTATTTTGCTTGATGGTGAAAGTTTATATGTCTTTTGTGCTGTTTGTTTATATGTTATTCACCATTGAGTAGTTTTGATGAACCCTAATACGGGTTAGGGTAGGATTGATGTTTGGGTTGTTTCATTAGACTTGGTTGCATGGCACGTGTTCGATGAAATGTGTCAATGGGGATTTCTAGCAATCTGGGTCCAATTCGTACGACGACACACTAGATGTGTTGGGGATTGGGGTCCGGTGCTTGTCCAGTCAAAATCCGCTTCGATGTATTGCTAGAAATCACATTTGACCTATTTGGCCATTAGGGTTACGCGGGGGTGTTTCATTGTCATTGGCGGGAGAAAGACCGCCTTTGACCGTCGGGCCAAGGGGGAATAAACTTGGCGGTTGACTCCCTAGCCATAGCTCATGCCCCTAGTGTAGACATGGAGTCCTCGCACGTGGGAACGGCTTGGACGAAGTGTTGGGAGTTATCATTGTGGCCTTAATGCTCCCGGTTGCGGAAGGTGTTAATGGACATGGGAATGCCCACCTTCCAGAATCGGGTAGGCCTAGCGTGCTTGGCACCGACCGGAATATCGGGCCATGAACGCTAGGTACCTCCTTTTGGGGCAATGTCTCACCCTGGATCAAGTCAAATGCCAAATTTTATGAAAGCTCTAGCCCGTGTTAGCGGGGATTCATTTCGTGTCTTTTTTATTTCTTTCTTTTATTTCTACACTTCACCCTTATCATCCGCGTAGCTAGCACACAACCTAAGCGAGGCTAGTAGCCACTCAAGCCATCCACCTCCCTGAGTTCGATAAACCCGCACCCTACACTAACCGTGCACTTGCGGTAAAACGACACCGCGCCCATACCGTAAACGGGGCGTCGGTCAAGTTTTTGGCGCCGTTGCCGGGGAGGCGTTCGGTTTGATATTAGCTTAGCTTGGGTTCGTTAGACTACGCATAAAAACACCAAATAAAAATATATTTTTTTAAAAAAATCAATAACCAAGAAATTTTTCCCCCACTATTATATTATCTTTTTGTTATTCTCTTGTACTATTGACGCTCCTCTCTAGTTTTCTTATTTTTGTTGTCCAGGTATCTTTGATATTACCATGTGGAGATCAAATTTCGATGCTCAGATGGGATGATACGATCCTTATCCAATTGTGGTTTGTGAGACTTGTGGGATGGCGGGGCACGTGTATTATGATTGCCCATTTACGCTTGAGAGCCTCCCCCCACTCCAAGGCCAAACATTTTCCCACAACCTTAGCCCAAACACCTCCCATCCATTTTCTCAACCTTATACCCCTCCACAAACACAAGAAGAATCAAGCCTCGTGTCTCTCCTTGAAAGTGCCATGTTTAACCAAGGCCAAATATTACAAAACTTGATGGTACCAATCACCGAGCCGACACCAAGGAGAGGGGATGAAGGAGAAGATATACCCACTTTCATGGTTGAGACCACCATGCCATCGGCCACCATAGACACATCTCAAGCCGATACCCCATTTTTCCATCACTACCACTTGGATGACGAAGCATTTTTTGATGATGATAGTGAGGAAGGGGAGATTTATCTAGGATCTGTGGGAGAGATTTCTTGTCTTGATTTGGATACCCCACATGAGTCCTATGAGAGCACTGAGGAGTTTACAGAGATTATGCATACCGGCGAGGAGGATGTGCGTGAGAACGAGGACACGATGACCACATACGAGGGGTCCGCTCCACATCCACCTCCACAGCCATCTCTGTCACAGCTTCCTCCTTAGTCGGTGGTCAACCATGAGGACGTCATTCAAGACATCGGGCAGATGGTGGAGTATGAGCATATCGTCGAGGAGGATGTGCATGAGGGCTTGGATACGATCATCCACTTCATGGAACCCGAGCCACATCTACCTCTACCGTCACGCTCCACTTCTTCTGCGGCTGAGCATCTACTTAAGCATATTGCCCCTATTCAGGGAGATTTTCATACTCACTCTCACTCCAAATTTGAGTCTCGCTTTTCACGTCCTATTTCTTTAGACTCATATATTTTTGACACGCCATATCTCTCGCAGGACACAGGATCTACTTCCCTTGAGGTATGCTGCGGTGTGTCACCACCTGGAGAGCAACTTCACATGGAGAGCGGGGATTTGATCGTCGCTAGCACAGAGGATAGCATACCATTTTCAGGGAGTGTTCGCCACATTTCATATATTTTACCATCATTTGTCGGCGACTATCTCTGGGATACATTTATTTTGGGAAATAATTTCTTGCCATGGACTAATGCACCTCGTCCTTTGCAGGTCACAGGTGGACACCTACGAGGGATGCTTGGAGGTGCATTGCTTGGGTCCATTGGCACACGTGGCACATCGCTTCTAGCGGAGCCACAGAAGGAGCAGTTAGAGCAGCTACCTGCCCCACTTCAGATCTTGGATCCGCCTATGCTCACGTGTATCCTAATCCAGTAGTGTAAAAATTTACCGCTTTCTAGTTTAGATTTGAATAATCTCGTCTCCTCTCATTAGCGAGGGGAGCGTATCTAGGATTTTCTTTTGCATCATAATAACCCATCATGTCGTGCCCTTCTATCATTTCACCCCCATCCTCTTCCGAGGAGAACGAGCGCTGTCTCTCCTGCATTCTGATTTCTTTCTTTTCCGATTTTCCCCTAGCATATTTCTGCATCACATTGATCATATCATTTTGCTAGCATTGTCAGGTTCAGCTTGGGGGAAATCGACTTTTGTGTGCATGTTTTCGTGTGTCGTTGTCGTGTGTTTGTGTCTTTGAGTCCTTCGTCGTGTTTTACATCTTTTATTTGAGTGTTTCTTTTTCTTTATTTTTTTTAGTTTCGCTCGTGTGTTTTTCGTGTTTTTCAATTTTTTTGTGTCGGTGCGTTACTCCCCCCCCCCCATTTTCATTGTCCTCCCGTATTCACTACTATTGCATTGAGGACAATGTAAGTTTTAGCTTAGGGGAGTCGCACTTCGTGCGTCATTTGTCTCTTTTTCTTCGTTATTTGAGTCGTCTTTCTCCGTGTTTTTCTTTTTCTTTTTTTCTTTTCTTCTTTTTTATCTCTTTCTCATAGAGATGAACCCTATGATGAATTGCCACGAAAATCACACGCACACCTTGCATAGCATCGATAATCACACTCACTAACCCTAGGATATCGAGTCCTCTGCATTTCACGCATCGAGGGTCCACTTAGCTTTTTTGTGAGTCGTGTGTCGTGCCTAGCTGTTTGGTGTGCTTCTGCTTTGTGATTTTACTTTATATACCTGTCCAGGAATGACCCCTAGATTATCACGCTTCGATATGAATAATGCGGTATTTGCCTCTACTGTCTGTTTCTTCTGCATGCTATATATATCGTACATGTGTCGGGATTCCACAATTAAGGACTAGGATAACCCATTTGGCCCATGCTCTAATTAGCGAGAATAGTTTCCTTTGCCCAAGTGTTTAGATTCCGATTTCCTTTTTGTTTTACTTGGTGCAAACCCCTCGTCGTATACCGTTCTCCCACTTGGGAGAGTACACATGTGTATAGCCAAAAAACCCAAAAATCCAAAAAAAAAGAGAAAAGAAAAGAAAAACCCAAAAAGAAAAAAAAAATTTGTATAGCCAAAAATCCAAAAAAAAATACAAATACCCAAAACCCAAAAAAAAATTCCCGTGTGAATATTTTCCTACTTACCGAGAATAAAGGGAAGGCGAGAATTTGCACCGAGTGATCTACTCCACATCATCTCAACCCCCATCGTTTTCGAAAATACTTGGCTTAGGAACTTTTTAGCTATTATCTAGGCTATAGTGTGGTGAATTCCTTAACCCTAGTTGTGGAGTCCCTAACGCATGATATGTTTCGATTCTCTCTCTATTCTCATGCATGCTTGAACCATATATTCACCGCTTAATTCAATTCGAATCGATATTTGGGTCATATCTTGGATTTGTGTATATCGAGCTTTATTGCACAATGTAGATAGTGACACCGTTTGCTAGCACATGACCACGCTCACTCGCGCTTCACCGCGTGGGCCCACGGCACTCGTCTGGACTCGTATTCCTTGGTTTAGTGATGTGATTTGGCGTTCGCTTGCTTGGTGTGTCATTTTTGATTTTGTTGGCCCTAACTGGTGATCTAGGATATAGAGTTTTCTTTTTCTCTCTTTCTCTCTATTTTCTCCCTCCGAGCTCCTACTCTCACTCGTCTTCCTCGAGGACGAGGAAGAGTTCAGCTTGGGGGATTTTGACGTGCGTTTATATTTCATATATTTACGCACGTTTTCTTCCGTTTTTTTAGTATTTTACCGCCGTCTTTTATTCGTTTTCGCGTGTTTTCTTGTTTTCTTTCACTTTTCAGTTTTTTACATATTTTGCAGGAATTTGCAGCATTTGGGACATAAAACGACGATATCATGAGTCCCCGGAGCAACGGGAGGGGTCACGCGTGATCCAGGGGTCAAACGACCAAGATTGCCACTTTTCAGCCCCCACCCGATCGGTTGGACACATCCAACCGATCGGGTGATGCACGCGTGCACGACCCGGACTGAAGTTGGAGCAAAGTGCAAAGTCAACCGACCGGTTCGCTGACCGGTTCATCCCAACAGAGTTCTCGGGAAGTTGGAGCTTAATTCCAACCGATCGGGTGATATCTCACCCGATCGATTCATCTGAAGCTGAAGTTTCCCAAACGACGACCCGGTCATGCCACCCGTTCTCCTCAGCGACCGGTTGAAGTTCCCGAAGGCGACGGTCGAAGCTACAAGCCGCTCACCCGATCGGTTGACATTTCAACCGATCGGGTGGCCTTTTCGTCTCTTTTCGCGCACTACTGCTCATTCATTGAAGATCTGCTATCATTCCAGAAGGATTTTGGGTGATCTCTTATTTTTCTAGCGTCGGCATCGTCGTTAGCTTTCCAACGATAGGTCGCATGCCCAAATCCGATTTTTCTAGATGTTTCTGGAATTTTTTGAGCGCAGCTATGTGCTGAAACTGGCTGCTGTCTGAAATTTCACTTCAACCGATCGGTTGACTTGTCAACCGACCGGGTGAGATCTGTTTCTGCGAATCTGAGCTCTCTGTTTATTCCACCCGATCGGGTGAGTTTTCACCCGATCGGGTGGGCCTGTTTTGACAGTTTTATTGGGTTTTCTGGACCCGAACCGCTGGGTTTTTGAGGGGGGTTATAAGAGCATGTAAGGGCACGACTTGGGGGTATTCTCATCTAGTTTTTTTAGGGCTTTTTCATCCCCTTTGCTGGGAGTTTAGGTTAGTTTAGCTTAGGGTTGTATTGTTCAATAAGTCTTGTAATGGATTGACGATTCAACTCAAGATAAGTATTTTCCTCTCTTTTTCTCCATTGTTTGTATTGTGTTTATTTTGCTTGATGGTGAAAGTTTATATGTCTTTTGTGCTGTTTGTTTATATGTTATTCACCATTGAGTAGTTTTGATGAACCCTAATACGGGTTAGGGTAGGATTGATGTTTGGGTTGTTTCATTAGACTTGGTTGCATGGCACGTGTTCGATGAAATGTGTCAATGGGGATTTCTAGCAATCTGGGTCCAATTCGTACGACAACACACTAGATGTGTTGGGGATTGGGGTCCGGTGCTTGTCCAGTCAAGATCCGCTTCGATGTATTGCTAGAAATCACATTTGACCTATTTGGCCATTAGGGTTACGCGGGGGTGTTTCATTGTCATTGGCGGGAGAAAGACCGCCTTTGACCGTCGGGCCAAGGGGGAATAAACTTGGCGGTTGACTCCCTAGCCATAGCTCACGCCCCTAGTGTAGACATGGAGTCCTCGCACGTGGGAACGGCTTGAACGAAGTGTTGGGAGTTATCATTGTGGCCTTAATGCTCCCGGTTGCGGAAGGTGTTAATGGACATGGGAATGCCCACCTTCCGGAACCGGGTAGGCCTAGCGTGCTTGGAACCGACCGGAATATCAGGCCATGGACCTAGGTACCTCCTTTTGGGGCAATGTCTCACCCTGGATCAAGTCAAATGCCAAGTGTCATGAATGCTCTAGCCCGTGTTAGCGGGGATTCATTTCGTGTCTTTTTTATTTCTTTCTTTTATTTCAACACTTCACCCTTATCATCCGCGTAGCTAGCACACAACCTAAGCGAGGCTAGTAGCCACTCAAGCCATCCACCTTCCTAAGTTCGATAAACCCGCACCCTACACTAACCGTGCACTTGCGGTAAAACGACACCGCGCCCATACCGTAAATGGGGTGTCGGTCACTACCGACCGTGGGGATAGAGGCACTCACCTAGCAGAGTGAGTGGCCCTATATTGTCTTGTCCTGAGTTCTGGGGTTTGGGGTAGGGTTGAGCGTGCGCACAGCCAGAGGGTCTGATCCCCCTCGAACCGTAATGCGTGAACCCTTCATGTCACAATTGTCCTATCTTGTCTTGTCTTGCAACGTTTCGTCTTGTTCCGTCCTGCTTATCCTATCTTGTCTTGACACCTGTAGGTTAGTCCCGTAGTTGGTAGCACACGCTACGACTACTACTTGTCCCGTTTTACTTTCCTGCTGCGTTACTTCCTGTCGTGTTACCCTGTTATAACCACAGCATGCTAATCAACCAGTAAACTGTTGTGTAAAAGAACCTCAGCATGCTAATTAACCAGTAAACCGTTGTTTAAAGTTCGGTGCACTTGCAGTAAAGTCTAACCCTTCTTGTATACTTTACCTGACGTACAGTTCCTTTCTCTTGGGTGCTGTACGTCAGGTGCTAAGCCAGAGTTTGTGGACGAGGCAGACTCACTGGAGTACGAGGAGCCGAGGACGTCGACCCAGAGTACGTGCCTGACGGGGACCAGACTTTGAGGTCTTTTAGTCGTCACTTTCAGAGGTTACTACTTTTAGTTTTCTTTTAGATAGTTTGTTGCCACGCTTAGGCTTCTTTTAGACTTTGTACTTGTTGGATATTATATCTCTAATTTAATGAATACAACTTCTTTTCTATACCTTCTGTTGTTTCGAACTATATTAATGCAAGAACCTGAAAAATCTTTTAAAATGGTACCTCTACAGACGCTTATTGGGTCCGAGCTTCTCAGCTCTGGCCTAAGCGGGCCTTGTCACGCTTCGCCTCCGTCCACTTTGGGAAGCGGGGCGTGACAGGTTTTAGTGGTGGCCCATGCAGGTCTTGCAAAAGTTCGGAAAAATAAAAGTACCGCATTCATTTAATATCCACGTACAAGTCTGAATTAGGTTCCCAGTCTTAAATGGTAGGAAGACTTAGATAGACACCTAGGTTGACAGTCTGATGCCTTGGTTAGGAATTAGTCATCCTCGTCCTAGAATACCTTAGTAGCCCACTTGACTCTGACCGTGTTAGATTTCTAGAGCCCTTCTTTTAGTCGTTCGCTCGGGTCCATCGACTTCGGGCCCAGCAGAACTAACCCTAATTCTCTTAGGAACTTTCCCATTAGATCCTGGTTACAGTCTAGCTCATTAGGAAGTCTTAGTGTTGAGCTTTCCCTGATCTTTAGACAGCCCGATAATTAGGAATCTTGGATTTCTAGCATCTTCCAATCGTTACACTTTTGTGTTATCAGCTGTGGAGTCCATCGTAGTTTTCATGAATCATATCTTAGGCGTATTCTTCATACGATCATGTTTCGATTCACGTGATCGTTTCATGACACTTGTCGATAATTCTTCCAATCCCTCTGTTGCAAATCATGTTTCCTTTAAAAAGTATTTTCGAAACTCATTACTAAATTCTTCGCTCGGTTTAACTCCTTTGAAAACCGTTTATTATTATATATATATTTAAAATTTCTTGCTTTTCGGTTGAAAGTTCCTTCTTGGATTTTAAAATCTCCTTGGTCGTCAATTTTCAAGTTACTATCTGGTAATTATTTCTAAACGGTATCTCTCGTATTTTCAGTTTTAAAACCTTGTTAACATTTTGATAATTCAATTTATACTTTTTCTGGACTATAAGATCTATTTCTAATCACTTACCGTACATACTTTTAAAATATTTTCTAAACTAGAGGGAACTCCAATTATTTTATTATTATTATTATATCAGTTCTATGTTCTTCGTGACCACATTTCAAAATCTTTGTGTAAACTTATTTTCATTTGCAAAACAATCGTTTCCCACCCTACCCATCCTTCCTTCGTCTTACTTTTTCCAAAATTTTAATTTGCTACATCTGCTCACTTTTAAGTATGTAAACATATATATTTTTAAAAGGTATATGATACCATATTTTGCACACACAAAAATCCTTCTTTCATCGTTAAATCATTTTTTAACAATATTTTTGTCCCGCCCATCCGACTATCTTCTTATCCTCGCCTTACCTGACTTCGTTCTTTCGATCTTGTTTCGTGTCGTTTTTTGGTTTCGGTCTCCCTCTTGTATGTAGACATCAGCGCCTGTAGTTGCCTATGTCATCCCTAGCTAGGAGTAGGCCCTTGGTAGATGATGTTGTCGTGATGCATGAGTATAGGTAGAGTGCATAGACCTGTATGAGTGTGTGTTCTTTAGGATCCCGATGATTGCCTTTTTGTGTCTAGAATGTGTACTCAGTGTTAACTATGATATGCTTGAAGTTGTCTGAATGACGGTATTCATACGTATATGAATAGGGTCATAGCAGGAAATTTCCTTAGATGTAGTTTTTGCGATTATAGAATAGCCTATATTTGACCGCATGTGATTGTATCAAACCTTTGTTTTCTTTAAACCAAATCTTTAAGGTTTTCGAAATTAGCTCACAAGATCACAAATCACTTATCCTTCCTCATCCATTACCACATCCCCACACATTTTTCCAAATATTTTAAAATGTGTCTTTGGTCTTAAGTTTCCCCTTTTTCTTTTCTCTTCTTCTCCCTTAGGAATTTTGTGTTTATGATTGTTATATTATGGGGACTAGCTATTACCGTCATAGGATTTTGTTTGTGGGTAGGCTCAGGGTGAGATGAGATTTATTATAGCAGTGATTAATTGATTTTGAAACACAAAAATATTAGATTAGATTTCTTTCGGACGAAAAGAATGAGCTGTCCAAGACTTATTTATAATACTGATGTGAGACGGACTCAATGGGAAATTCTGATCGGATGAAATTATATGCGAGGAGATGGTAACTTATCAGACTTGAGGCTTAGACGAGTGGTAAATAGGAGTAGCTACGGAGTATAGTATAAGTTAGGGTGGTCATGAGATTGAGTAGAGCTTTTATTAGCATCGAGACTTGATTGTTGAGTTGACGTGAGAAGACATTGGGAGTAACACGACGTGTTGAGATAAATGGATGGTTAGGTTGTCGGATTTAATATTGGTTGAAAATAATTATAATAAGTAGGAGGAGATGTGATTTTGATAGTTCAACCATTTGGCGGATAAATTTAGGGGAAGATATTACAAGGAATATATTGAGGACGCGGCGATTGTTGATTTGTGAAAGGTGTTATAAGATAGGCAAAGTTTTTGTCTTGGATTGGTGATTGACTAGAACATCATTTTAGCGATTGATTAATATTGGGAAGAGATTGCGAAATTTGAAGATGTTATTGAGCGATGATGTTTAGTGGAACGGTATGGAATGAGAAGATGAATATTATCCTTTTATGAGAATTTGGAGTTGGGAATTTGAGCGGTAATGTGGAGCTATAATCAGGTGCTAGGATGCGATTCTAGTTGTAGCATTAGCCAGTGGATAGAAGGGTCATGATGGATTATTTGAGGAACGACGTTGAAGTGATAGGATTAGAGACCATTGTGTGGAAGAGTGGAGTTGTAAACTTAAGTATTTATAGATTTTATAATTAATCTTAGTATAAGTGATTCCGAGGGCGGAATCATTTCTAAGGTGGGTAGAATGTAACGGTCACTTTCCGACCGAACGTTTGTAGCGCGTATCCTTGGTTGTTTTGTGTGTGAGATCATATTTGATTTTATTTTTTTTGCTTTCCATAGCTCGAACACGTGTCCGGACACCGTTTCCACGACCCTCTCGGAGGCGCGAGCACCCCGGTATTTCCCTTGTAATTTTTGGACGTCACCGGACTTTTTTTGTTTAACTCATTACAATTATAAATTAATAATAATAATATTTTTTAAATGTTAAAGTGCCTGTGCGTTCAACCCCTATTAACCAACCCTTAATAAATATTTAATTTCAAACCCTACCCCACTAAACTTACTATTTTCCTATTAAACTTTAATTAACCCCATGTATTATTATCCTAATATCTAATTGTTTGGATTCATTCTGAACGTGAGGATCATTTTTCCACGTCTCGTGCGCAACAACCCACGTCATATCCCATCTTTTCAGCAACCTCTACTCACGTATTCCTCTCTCTTATTTTTCTCCTATATTATTATCTAACCTAATAGCTAAGGGCTAGGTCTTTCTATTTTTTTCTGTGTTCCCCAGACGCCACAAAATTTCCTCCTGAGAGAATTCTCTCCTCTCGACCTCAACGCACCATCTTCCCTCAAACCACGGCGGCTCATCCCCCTCACCTCCGGCCGCATCCCGACGGCATCCCCGCTGCCCAGCGAGCCAACGCCGCCTCACGGCCGTTTCCGGCATCGCGCAACCGTCCCTTTGCCGCACGCTAGCCTTGAGACGCTCGACTGAACTCGACGACGGTCGCCCCTTTTGTGTCTCTTCGGTAACTACAGACCCGGCGGCTCTCCTTTCCCGTTGCTGCACCACCACTCGAGCCGCCTATCCGCACCGCCAGGCCGTCGGAGCCGCTCAGCCCAACGCCGTCAGCGCCATCCCCGAGGCTCCCCTCCCACTGCATCAACTCGCCGCCGTCGCCACTGCAAGTCACGGCTCACCTACATCGGACGGAGAAAGGAGGAGCGGAAACGGTGAGTTAATTTATTTATGAGGTGCCTTCAGTTATTATATATTAACATTAATATATGTAAGTATATTAGTTAAAGAATAAGATGTGGACTTTTATAATGCATATCATTATACATGTGGGTACGTGTAATGTTAGGTTAATAGAATATACCTTGAGTTAGTAAGTTATTTATAAAACCTAGGGCAGTTAGCAATATACATACTAGTTAATAATACTAGTTATTAACAATCTTGTTAATATGTGCATTAAATAAACGGTTAGAACTATGTTACTTATTATCTGACATTATCTTATCATCCCGGTTAAACCCTTATGCTTAATATTACGAACCTATGTCGCAGATAAATCCACGCTACCGCAGTCGAGGAACCGGAGAGAAGACGACGCGATCCGTTGTTTTCAGATCCGACGTCAAAACTTACACGTGACCGTCAAAGGAGGTTGGTGCCCTAACTCGTAGCGAAACCCACACCGTATCTAAACTGAAACCTAACTAAAATCGGACAACTCGAACTAAATTTACTATTTCGTATCTGTAAAACGCTGCTCACCGTAGAAAGATCGATCATCGGACAAATTTTCTGTGCATATAGGGTAATGGTCGATTTAGGCGGAACGAAACACCAAAATGTGATGATTGACAAATCGGATAGCCCCGATAACCTAGAAATAAACCCTAATAGGACTTGATGAAAATCGCGACCTGACACCGTCGCCGTGACACTATTTCAGACGGACTACCGCGGACGCGACGCCTGGACAAGACGCTCGAACGGACGACACACTCGCCACCGCAGGCAAGTGTATCCCACTTGCACTTTTGACCGTGCTTAGGCCTTACTTGGTAAGAATTGTTAACTGTGAACAAATAGAACCGGACATGAAATGATAGCGTCCGGGACGCCCCTGACGACTTAGACTTGACGACGAAGTCTAAGCTCGACAAACAACAACTTTTGACATCGTAGGGCTATCATGTGTGTGCGTGTGTGTGGACACCCTAGAATAACTCTTCCCGTCTTGACACGTCCCGTCTCGTCTTGCACAACCTGTGGGCAATAGGGCACTCTCCAAGCTAGAGAGAGTGATCCCTTATACTGATTCACAGCCTACGGGAAGCTCAGCACCCACCTAACAGAGTAAGTGTCCCAGCAGACCGAGAGGATATAGACGCTCACCTAGCAGAGTGAGTGGTCCTATACAGTTGTACGGTTTCACCTATGAGGCGTTCGTCGCTCACCTAGCAGAGTGATCAATACGCTACCGACCGTGGGGATAGAGGCACTCACCTAGCAGAGTGAGTGGCCCTATATTGTCTTGTCCTGAGTTCTGGGGTTTGGGGTAGGGTTGAGCGTGCGCACGGCCAGAGGGTCTGATCCCCCTCGAACCGTAATGCGTGAACCCTTCATGTCACAATTGTCCTGTCTTGTCTTGTCTTGCAACGTTTCGTCTTGTTCCGTCCTGCTTATCCTGTCTTGTCTTGACACCTGTGGGTTAGTCCCGTAGTTGGTAGCACACGCTACGACTACTACTTGTCCCGTTTTACTTTCCTGCTGTGTTACTTCCTGTCGTGTTACCCTGTTATAACCACAGCATGCTAATCAACCAGTAAACTGTTGTGTAAAAGAACCTCAGCATGCTAATCAACCAGTAAACCGTTGTTTAAAGTTCGGTGCACTTGCAGTAAAGTCTAACCCTTCTTGTATACTTTACCTGACGTACAGTTCCTTTCTCTTGGGTGATGTACGTCAGGTGCTAAGCCAGAGTTCGTGGACGAGGCAGACTCACTGGAGTACGAGGAGCCGAGGACGTCGACCCAGAGTACGTGCCTGACGGGGACCAGACTTTGAGGTCTTTTAGTCGTCACTTTCAGAGGTTACTACTTTTAGTTTTCTTTTAGATAGTTTGTTTCCATGCTTAGGCTTCTTTTAGACTTTGTACTTGTTGGATATTATATCTCTAATTTAATGAATACAACTTCTTTTCTGTACCTTCTGTTGTTTCGAACTATATTAATGCAAGAACCTAAAAAATCTTTTAAAATGGTACCTCTACAGACGCTTATTGGGTCCGAGCTTCTCAGCTCTGGCCTAAGCGGGCCTTGTCACGCTTCGCCTCCGTCCACTTTGGGAAGCGGGGCGTGACATTTTTAAATTGCATTAACACTATTCAACCCCCCTTCTAGTGTTTTCTCCATAGCCAGGGTCCTTACAATTGCTATCAGAGCTAAAGGTTATAGCTATGGCTTCCAACAACAACAACGTTCCTCCACCGACTTCGTACAACATTCACGATCGTGATGGAGCGTCCACAGTTTTCGAAGGTCAATCAACAGTGCATCCTCCGTGTTTCAATGACACGAATTTCGGCCATTGGAAACCCCTCCAAACCTTTAATTACTAATGTATTTCTAGTTAGTGGTTTATGTCACAATCTTATTTCCATTAGTCAACTTTGTGACAAAGGTTACAAGGTTAACTTTGGAGAAGGATTGTGTAACATTGTTGATTCTAATTCAAATGTTTTATTTACCGGTATTAGGCGTAAAAATATTTATTATTTGAGCTTGCCTAAAACCGTAGAACATTGCTTAGTTGCTAATACAAATGAACAACTATTATGGCATCGCCGTTTTGGTCATGTTCATTTCAAGCACTTATATAAGTTAGCTAAGCATGATCTAGTCAAAGGTTTTCCAAAAATTACTTTTAGTAAGAAAAACTTTTGTGATTCATGTCAAAGAGGTAAACTTAGTAAATCATCTTTTAAGCTTAAAGAAGGCATTACTTCTAAGAGGCCCCCAGAACTCACTACTACAAAAAAACGCTTGCATAGCGCTTTTTTTAAAACTTGGATAGCGCTTTTAAGCGCTATCCAAGCTACCGCTATGGTAGCTTGGATAGCGCTTTTATAAGCGCAATCTAAGTGGTTTACTAAGATAGCGCTTTACTACCTTAGCACTTTTGGAAGCGCTACTCAAGATTACTTGAGAAATTTTGATTTTGACCTTGCATAGCACTTTCTAAGCGCTATACCAGGTACCACTAAGATAGCGCCTAATAAGCGATATTGTAGATTTTCATAACATAGTGCTTTCTAAAGCGCTATTGTAGTAAATTACTTCGATAACACCAGAATTTTTTATTTTCATTATTATAGTCATTTTTTGTTAATTGTTTGCTTTTATTAACGTCACCCAAAAAAACTGATTGTATGCAAAAAAGTTAATCTATTTAACGAAAAAAATTAAGACTACAAACAACACTAACACTTGAAACTGATCATCATATCTAAATCTGTAATTTCATTATCTTACTCAATATTTGACATTTTGATATACATATCCGTGTCCTATATATGGACTAGTCATAACCCGTGCCCGCGGGCACGGTTCATTTAAGATTTTCCCCCGCGAAATATTTGTTCCCCAAAAAATTATTTCCACAGCCAATATTTAAAAGAACAACAAAATAGCGTAAAAATATTTAGCGACACGGGTGCCTTCGACTCGGAACAACCAAAACGGCATGGGCGCCTGTAGTGCGGAACAACAAATTCGGCGTGGGCGCTTTCGACAAATTCGACGTAGAACAACAAATTCGGTGGTGGCGCCTTCGGCGAATTCGGCATAAAACAACAAATTCGGTGCGGGCACCATCGGTGCAGAACAACAAATTCTGCGTAGAACAACAAATTTGGCACGGGTGCCTTCGGCATGAAATAACAAATTATCATAAAAAACATGCACAGGCGCCTTCAGCGCGGAACAACAAATTCGTAGTAAAAAAATTTAGCGGGCGCATTCGGCACTGGTGGCACAGAACGTAAAAAAATTCAGCGGACGCCTTCGGCGGACGCGGAACAACAAACATATGGGTATTTAATTTTTTTACAGACTTCTGCTTTAATATTTAAACAAACAAATTATTTCAATTTAATGGATCATGATTCTCCACAATCTTTCCCAAGACATTTTTAATTTCAAAGTTTTGTTTCCCAATACACTTTTCCCTACAAAATTTAAGCTTTCTCCTTAAAATTTTCACAAATTCTAATCTTGGGCTGATGTTGATGAGGATGGGCTGATGTTGATAATCTTGTGTTTGGTAGATGAACTGATTACTGTTATTTCAGGATTGAATTTTTCATTATTTTTCTTCCGACCAATAGGTTTTGTTATCGTGTGCTCTATCAAAACATGAAATGCTTGGTGTATGGTCTTCTGAATATTGTGTCTTTCTGCAGTGAATCCATAAAAGCATTTTGCTTCACAGCTAAACACAAAATTATGTATGATTTGAAGGCTAGCTTTTAGGTCTTCTTATTACATGTCATCGGTTACAGGTGTGGGCCGGTGTGCTCTTCAACTCATAATTTGCATTGACCACTTGTCTATAATTTGCAAATGCTAAAGATACTACATGCATTCATTGACCACTTAACTATAGACCCATCACTGTTGTTCAAATTTCCAACTCCAAGTCCTCACAAAGAATAATAATCATCTTCTCTTACCGTACCACTCCACTAAACATCATCGCTCGATAACATCCTTAATTTTTTTTCAATCTCTTCCCAATATTTATCAATCGCTAAAATTATTTTCTAGTTGATCACTAATCCAAGGCAAAAACTTTGTCTATCTTATAACACCTTTCACAAATCAACAATCGCCGTGTCCTTAATACATTCCTTGTCATATCTTCCCATAAATTTATCCGCCAAATAATTGAACTATCAGAATCACATCTCATCCTACTCACTATAACTAATCCCAACCAATTTAAGTCCGCCTTCCTAACCATCCATTCATCTCAACACTTCGTGTTATTCCCAAGGTCTTCTCATGTTAACTTAATATTCATATCTTGATGCTTCAAATGCTCTACTCATTCTCATGATCACCCTAACTCATATTATACTCCGTAGCTACCCTATCTACCCCTCGTCTAAGTCCCAAGTCTGATAAGGTATCATCTCTCCGCATATAATTTCATCTGACCAGAATTCTCCATTGAGTCCGTCACACATCGTTATTATAAATAATTCTTGGACAGCTAATTCTTTTCATCCAATGATTCCAATCTCCTTATCTTGGTGTCTCAAAATTAATTAATCATCTCTATTACATATCTCACCACACGCTATACCTACCTGCACACAAGATCCTAAAAATAACAATAGCTAGTCCCAATAACAACAATAAGCATAACATCTCGAAGGGCGAAAGAAGAGAGAAGAGAAAGGAAAACTTAAGGCCAATAACATGTTTTAAAATGTTTGAAAAAAAACCGTGTGGAGTTGTGGTAATGGATGAGGAAGGATAATTGATTTGTGATCTTGTGAGCTAATTACAAAAACTTTAAAGGTTTGGTTTAAAAGAAAAACAAATTTTTGATACAATCACATGCAGTCAAAGATAAGCTATTCTAAAATCGCGAAAAACTACGTCTAAGGAAATTGCCTTCTATGACCCTATTCATATACGTATGAATACCGTCATTCAGACAACTTCATTCATATCATGGTTAACACCGAGTACACATTCAAGACACAAAAGGCAATCACTAATATCCTTAAGGTAGCACACTCGTACCGGTTCACATGCTCTGCCTACAAACATACACCACGACGACATTACAAAACCAAGGCCCACAAATAAACTAGAGTTGACACAGGCAACTACAAGCACTATTGTCTACATGAAAGAAAGGAACCGAAACCAAAAGCGAAACGAACAAGATCGAAAAGGCCGAGTTTGGATAAGGCGAGGATACAGAGATAACGGATTGGATGGACTAAGATATTGCTCAAAATATTGAAATAGATAAAAAGGATCATGTTTAAATATGAGCACGATGAGCATAGAACTGGTATATATAAAAATTGAAGCTCTCTTTGGTTTAGAAAGTCTTCTAAAAGTACGTAAGGTAAGGAGTTAAAAAAACACACATTTCGTGGTTTTAGAAAATGGAAAATACGATACATTGAAATTTTTTTCCTCAAAATAGTAACAAGTTTTAAAACTGATATACGAAAGATACCGATTCAAAAATAATTACGATATAAAACATTACGACCAAGAAGGCTTCAAAATTTGCGAAAGAATTTTTAATTTCAATCGAAAGTAAGAAATTTTAAATATTTAATAAGAGTTTTCAAAGAAGTTAAACTGAGCGAAGAATTTAATAATGAATTTTGAAAATACTTTTAAAGGAAGCAGGATTTGCAATGGGAAAGATTCGAAGAATTAACGATAATCGTCACGAAGCGATCATGTGAATAGAAGGCAAAGAATATGATCGCATGGTGGATACGTATAGGATATGATTCATGAGAAGCTACAACGGAATTCTATGGCCGATAACGCAGAAGTGTAATGATTGGGAAGATGCTAGAAGTCAGGGTTTCTAATTATCAGGCTGTCTAAAGATCAGGAGAACTCGGCACTAAGACTTCCTAATGAGCTAGACTGTAATCAAGATCTAAGGGAAAGGTTCCTAAGAAAATCAAGGTTACGTTCTGCTGATCCCGAAGTCGATGGAACTGAGCGAACGACTAAAAGAAGGATTCTAGGACTCTAACATGGCCCGAGCCGGGTGAGGGACTACTAGGGTATCCTAAGACGATGATTACTAAATCTTAACCAAGGCGTCTGACTATCAAACTGGGACGTCTACCTAAGTCTTCCTACCATCTAAGACAAGGAAACCTAACTTAGACTCGCACATGTTAAACTGGATATTAAATGAATGCGGTACTCTCATTGTTCCGAACTTTTGCATGACCTGCATGGGCCACCACTAAAACCTGTCACGCCCCGCTTCCCAAAAATACAGAGGCGAAGCGTGACTAAGGCCCGCTTAGGCCGGAGCTGTGAAGCCCGGACCCAATAAGCGTCTGTAGGGGTACCATTTTAAAACTTTCAGGTTCTTGCATTAATAAAGTTCGAAACAACAGAAAGTACAGTAAGAAATTTGCATTCATTAATAAAAATTAATGTCCAGCGAGTACAAAAAGTCCAAAGAGAGGAAAGCCTAAGCATGGCTACAAACTATCGAAAGAGCAACTAAAAGTAGTAACCTCTGAAGGTGGCGACCGAAAAGTCCTCACAGTCTGGTCCTCGTTAGCACATACTCTATGTTGACGTCCTCGGGCTCCACATACTCCAGTAAGTCTGCCTCGTCCACGAACTCTGGCTGAACACCTGACGTACAGTACCCAAAAGAAAAGGAACTGTACGTCAGGTAAAGTCTAGAAGAAGGGTTAGACTCTACTGCAAGTGCACCAACTATTAAACAATGGTTTACTGGATGATTAGCATGCTGGGGTTATAACAGATGGTTTACTGTTTGGTTGGCATGCTGAGGTTATAACAGGATGACAACAGAAAGTAAACGCAGCAGGGAAGTAAAACGCGACAAGTAGTAGTCGTAGCGTGTGCAACCAACTACGGGACTAACCTACAGGTGTCAAGACAAATCGGGACGTGACGAGACAAGACAAGACAAGTGAGACACGAAAGGGTTCACGCCTTACGGTTTGAGGGGGATCAGACCCTCTTGCCGTGCGCCCGCTCAACCCAACCCCAAACCCCAAGTATGACAAGACAAGACAAACACGACAAGGGATCACTCGCTCTAGCTTGGCGAGTGCCCTATTGCCCTCTGGGCTGTGTATCACGACAAGGGATCACCCACTTACTGGTGAGTGCCCTATTACCCTCTGGGCTGTGTATTAGTACAAGGGATCACCCACTCACTGGTGAGTGCCCTATTGCCCTCTGGGCTGTGTATCAGTACAAGAGATCACCCACTCACTGGTGAGTGCCCTATTGCCCTCTGGGCTGTGTATCAGTACAAGGGATCACCCACTCACTGGTGAGTGCCTTATTGCCCGCAGGCTGTGCAAGATGGGACGGGACGTGACAAGACGGGAAGGGTTATTCTAGGGTGTCCACATGCACGCACACACAAGATAGTCCTACGATGTCAAAAGTTGTTGTTGTCAGGCTCAAACTTCGTCGTCAAGTCTGAGCCGTCAAGGGCGTCCCAGACACTATCAGTTCACGTCAGGTTCTCTTGGTTCACAGTTAACAGTTCTAACAATCTAGGGCCTAAGCACGGCCAAAAGTGCAAGTGGATACACTTGCCTGCGGTGGCGAGTGTGTCGTCTTTCCGGAGCGTCTTGTCCAAGCGTCTCGTCAGCGGATGTCCGTTTGAAATAGTGTCACGTCGACGGTGTCAGGCCTCGTTTTCAATAAATCCTATTTAGGTTCGTTTCTAGGTTATCAGGGCTACCCTAATTGTCAAAGTCACGTTTTGGTGTTTTATCAGCCAAGATCGACCACTACCCTATATGCACAGAAAAATTGTCCGACGGTCGATTTCTACGGTGACAGCGTTTTACTGGTGCGAAAAAGTAAATTTATTTATTGTTGTCCAATTTTAGTTAGGGTTCAGTTTTGCTACGGTGTGGGTTTGCTACGCGTTCGGGTGACCAACCTCTCCGGTGTTTGGCGCGAATGGGAAGTAGAGTCTGAACGGCGACCGATCTGAACGGCACAGATCGGTCACCTCCGCTCCCGGAACATCTCATCATGGTCCTTGGTAATCGCGGTGAGAGGCGCATCTAATCTGCGTTAACGGATTCTAAAAGTTAAGCCCAACAAAAACTTAGTAAACTACCAACATATGTGTTTACAGGCATACCCACATATGTACACTAACATGTATACTAACATACTTATTTACCAACATTTACTAACCTAAAACACATATACCATATAAGTTAATTATATAAGTTATATTAAGTATACAGCTCAATATTTGTGTAAGGCACTCACACCAACTATATTAATATCATACTGTAATCTTACCAGTATGTAGTTATAAGTGAATACAGGATAATTTCTAAAAAGTAACACACTAATTTAACTGAAAATGTAAACACATATAGACACCAACCTACTGCTAACATAATAGTGAAACACGGTTCACTGATTTAAACCCAGAGTATAACATGTTAATATAAACTTACACATTCTTCAACTGTTGGGTTGGATGGTGCTCGATGAGGGTGTGGTGGCTTCGAACAATGGCAGCGAGCAAGGCGGCACGGATCAGCGATCAGCGGAGGGGTGACCGGCTTCGACGACGGGGCTCGAGAGGTTGACGAGGAGGCGTCTGAGTTAGGGTTGGTCGACATGACAGAGCTCCGGCAGCAATCGAAGGGGCGTCGGCGTCGAAAAAGCTCAGCTGCGAGTTGCCTGTAGCTGCTGTTCACGCACGGTGCACCGGCGAAGTCACTGGCCGGAGTTATGGCCGTCGCTGAGGGTCTCATCGCGAGGAGGAGCTTCAGTGGTGATGGGGGCTGTGGGTCGGAGGGTCGCGCTGGCCGGTGGCAGGGGCTCCGGGGGGGTCGCCGACAGGCTGTGAGGCGATCGAAAAAGCAGCAGCAGTTCAAACTACTGCTACCACTGTTGTGGTTGGGAGAAGCAACCGGTCGAGGCTGTCTCCGGTTGTCGTGGGCAGCGGTTGGCTGAAGCAGGTGACCGTCGACGAGGGGGATCGCGGTGGAGGCAAAGAACCGGAGATGGGGCTAGGGTTTAAGGAAGGGGAAGACGAGAACGAGAGAGATGTGTTTCTCTCGGGTGCACATGCGGCGGTTGGGAACAAAACCCCCTAGGTTTATAAATTATTGAGAGAGAGATTTAAAATGTGTGGCTGAGATCCTAGGGTGGCCTAGGTCAGTGTAATTGTTAAAGGGAAGAGAGTTATTTCAGGAGAAAATGATGGGGAGAAACAATTTGTGGTGGCTGGCAATAATTTTGCCCTAGGGAAACATTCATATGAGTAGTGTTTTAATATAGAGTCTAGGATGAGCAGCACGTGAAAGGGATAGGGTGGCCCAGGGTTCATCTACATATAACATTTTTGTAAAAGACCTGGCTCAAAACTGTGTGCACAGTTTGGGTGCGTGAGTTGCGGAACTGGTACGGGTTATATTAGGTTTAATAGGAAATAATTTGAAAGAGGTTAATAGGATTAAAAAGGAGTAATCAAGGGAAAAATCTAGCTAATCAATAGGTTTAATGTGTTAAAAGGAATGGTAATTCTCATTTGATTTTAAAAAGATTTTGAAACTCTAATTTGAATTTAAAAAGATTAAAGGCTAATATTAAGGGTTGGGAAAATATTAAGGGTTGGAGTTACTTCTATCTCTGTTTCACACATTGTATCATTGTCTATCTTAGATGTGTGAATTTTATGAAACTGTATCTTTGTATGTGATATCATTTATATGATGTGATTTGAGATGATTTTTTTGTGACTCATAATGTTGATATTGAACTCTCATTCCTCTAATGAGCTAAGTTTATAATGTGGTTTATGAGTTTTCAATTTGTATATCTTTAGACTCATATACATATCATAATTATCATAATTTGAACACTTTTTGGATAATGCCATAGGAGGAGAGAAATAAACATATCATAATTATGTGCTAAGTATATTCTAATTCAAACTAACTTGAATCTAAGATTGAAGTTGCCTTAGATTCAGGGGGAGTAAGATACAATGAATATGGATCCTAAAATCCTAGATTTTATTAAATCAAGCATATCATCACATTTATGCATATCTTACTCATTTGCTTTCATTTGATCTATAGATGCCATAATAATTATTGACTAACTTGTTTGGCATCTATGTAGGTGGAGTAAGTTTTCTTTAAGCACGATTATTTATCTTTTTGTTTATGTTTGTTTGTCATCATCATAAAGGGGGAAAATATTGAGTATTGGACTTCTCCCTACTTGGTGTTAATGATGAGCAAACATAAATACTTATGACTAATCTCCTATTTGCAGTTAATCCATTGCCTAAGCATGTCATGAAGATCAATTAGCAACGAATGACACTCAAAGATCATTGAAAGTAAAGGAAGTGGATTAGAAGATCAAAGATGGTGATTGAAGCACCTAGAAGACTTCAAGCTCATGCGTTGCATAGACGAGAGAGTGGATAGAAGAGAGAGTTCTTCAAATGTAATCTTCTTGTTTCTCTTCTAGTGTGTAGCTTAGAAGTAGAACTATGTTGGAGCACACACACATCTTCATTTCAATCTTATGAAATCATTAGATCAACTTTCCTTAGACTCCAATTCATTTCTATCAAGAATGTGCATGTCATGATCTCAACAGTCGACTGCGGAATGATTTACAGTCGCTTGTCTCGAAACTGTCGACTGTGTTTTGTTCCACAGTCGCATGTTATGCACATACTTAATCAGTCAATTTTTGGGCTTCTTAACTTTAACTCTATCAGGTGACTGCTATGCATTTCACATGCGCCTGTCCTAGTGACAATCGACTGTGGTTTGTTACTCAGTCGCTTGTCTATCTTCAGTCCAAATCAATTCTCAGTTTGATCAGGCCAGTCGACTAATGTTGTATATATAGTCGACTTTCCAACTGGCACAGTCGACTGTCAATGCTTCAACAGTCGTCTGTCTTTGAGCCTCTCTGAAGACTCAACTCTCTGGAAAAGGTCAGGGTTAGTTACAATCTTCTGTAGAAGGAATTACAGTCGGCTGTTGGATTTACAGTCGGTTGTCTTCTCTTCATCAGGCGTCTGTCCTGTATTTCCAGATTTTCTATGACCTTCTTGACTTACCCTCTTTACGGCCAGTGGTCTGTATAAGGATTTACAGTCGCCTGTTGGTTTAACAGTCGACTGCCTACTTCTTACCAGTCGATTGTCCACGTGGTAAGTTACCGTTTGAATTCTCACCTACCCTCTATCACAGTGCAGCAGTCGATTGTGCGTTGTTCAACAGTCAATTGTCACGTGCACAGATTCTATCCTCTTCATTGTGCGTTGTTCAACATCGGTAATTTATTTTTCTTCTCCAAATAGGTTGAATCCTCTGTGTTTCGCTTTTCTTCACGGATTTCAAAGGGGGTTTCAGGGATTCTGTTTGAAGGGTTTGAGAAAACTATAAAAGAAGCCTCTACCGTTCCATTGAGAGGTTGACTCACTTAAGATTCATTTGCTCAAACATTTAAGCTTTCATTCTTCAAGATCAAAGCTCTCAAAATTAAAAAGCCCTAGAATTCCTATCCTTCATCTCTTGCTCTCCAACCTAGAACCGAAGAGAAATCTTCTAGGCATTTGGTGCAGTCAAGAGAAAGGGCTTTCCTCTCTTCCAAGAGAGTCATTCAACACATAACACACTTCTCCTTCAAGTTCTACTTCAAGGCATAGATGATTGTAAGTGTTGTTTAATTTCATATTTCATAACTTTCGTTATTTGATTTACTCTCGGGTTGTGAGAGTGGTTTGCTTGCTCCCAAGTTATTGGAGTCAAGGACATTGAGTGTATTTTGATTTCACTTGTTGGGTTGCTACAAGTGGGTCTTTAAGAAAACCTCAAGTTAGGGTTCTAACTTGAGTATCCGGTGGTATCCGGGTGTAAGGGACGTAGGATTACCGGGAACAATTCGAGAAGTGACTTGGGTAATCCGAACCCTAGAAACATCCTTGCATTTGCATTGTTTCATTTTGGGGTTTAATTTTATTCCGGATTAATTGTTGGTTAGGAATTTAATTTGGTGTGATTATCTTTTTAAATTGCATAAACACTATTCAACCCCATTCTAATGTTTTCCCCATAGCCATGGTCCTTACATACCATAGCATACATCAAGGCTCCACATTGGCATACGGTACATTCTCCATGAGCTCCTTCTCTTCTTCATTCTTTAGGCAATGCTCGGCACAGAGCTTGAAGTGAGATACGAGTAGAGTAACTACAGCCTTCATACTTTCACAACCAAATCTCTATATCATAGACTTCAAATATCGACTTTGTGAAAGATGAACTTTACCTCCACTTCGATCTCTTGTGATCTCAATCCTAAGAATCCTCTGTGCTTCACTTAGATCCTTCATTTCGAATGCACAACTTAGCAGACTTCAGTCTCCGAATCTCCTCTTCATTTGATGAAGCAATGCGCATATCAGCAATATAAAGTAAGAGATAAATGAAGGACACATCATCCAACTCCAAAACGAACATGAAATGATCATAAGGACTCCAAACATACCCTTGATCATTTGTCATAAAACGTTCGAAATGCTTGCACCATTGTCTAGGTGACTGCTGCAGCCCATAAAGGACTTCTTCAGCCTACATGCAAGCCCATCGCCACATCATAGCCATCGGGCCGAGTCATGTAGATCTCCTCCTCGAGCTCTTCATGCAAGAATGTCGTCGTGACATCTAGTTGCACCACCTCAAGGTCGAGATGTGCCACTAATGCCAACAGGATCCGAATTGAGCAATGCTTCACCACCAGGGAGAAGACCTCATTGTAGTCGATGTCCTCCCTCTATGCATAGCACTTTGCTACAAGGAGAGCTTTGTAGAGAACTTCTCCAACTTCGTCTTTGTCTTTCTTGGTGTAGACCCACTTACACAATATTACCTTCTTTCCTTCTGGAAGCTCCACCAGATCCCATGTCTCATTCTTTCTTAGTGATTCCATCTCACCGCCCATCACTTTTCTCCACTTCTCTGGGTCTTCAGAATGATTCACCTCTCTAAAAGAAGTGGGTATGTCAATACTTATACAGGAAAAGCAAATGAGACCATCTCCGTGTATCGTGCAAGTCTTTGTATCTCACGTCTCAGTCTCAACATTGCAATGGAATCCTTCGACTGTGTAGGCCGTGTTGAGTGATGTATGTCCTCAGTTTATTTGTAGTTGATGCAAATGGATTTTAATATTAAAATGGAATTAATTAAGTCGCAAAAAGTTTGCGATATAAGTCTAAAATATTATTGATGTGGATGTTTTGCATATGATGCAAAAGAGAATTAAATATGTCGTAAAATGTTTATGAGCATATTTAATATAATAAATGAGAGAAAAAAGGTTATCTGGATGATGGGAATGTCCCGGTATAAACGCAGGTTCAAACGGCGTCCAAAATGGACTCCGTATGAGCAATTTAGAGCCAAAATAGCTAAAAGAGGCCCATTTAGGGCATTGCAGGTCGGGGACCGCACCCACAGGTGCCCGACCCACAGGCAGCCTGGCCCACATGGCAGGCGGGTGCTAGCACCCGCTCAGTGGGTGCTCGAACCGCCCGTTGCATGGGTCACGGCCGCCAGCCCGCCCGTGCATGCGGGCAGGCGCCCAGCCCGCGTGCCCGCTCGGCTCGTGCGGGGCATGCACCTTGCACTGGGCACGTGCTCAACACGGGCCCAGCCGGTGGATGGGATTGTGAGGCCCACTATGGGCCCCACACTCCTAGGGTTGCATGACATGTGGGGTGCCAGTGTTTTTTGCGAAAAACAGTGTTTTGGGCAACTTTAGAGCATCATTTGAGGGGTCAAACGGACTCGGAATGGAGTGTCGTTTTTTCCTATGTGTTCACCATTCAACTCTCTTTGCAAAGATGTGTGACATCGTTCTTGGAGCTCAACGACGAGAGAGAGAAAATTCGTCAAAGTTTGGCCTTTGTGTAAGGCAAACTAAATTGATTTTTCTTCTCCAAATAGTTTAGTCCCACAACGGTAATTGAGAAAGAGGAGGGGCCAGCCGCCTATATAACTAGCTCCATTAAAAGTGAGCAAGCCCGGATCTGAGCTCAAGAAAATATTCCCTCTTTCTCCCTAATTCTTCTTTGCTCCTGATCGGGCTCTAGTAAAGCTACGAAGGACTTCGGATCGGATCCGAAGTCTTGACGGAGGATCCACTCAAGGTGAAACTTTCTTCGGCATGTGGTTGACTCGGCGACTGGGGTGTTGCTCGCCTCAGGACGTGGTGCAGTTCGGGACGAGGTGCGGCTCGGGACACGGTTCAATTTGGGTGAAGCGACACGAGGTAACTCTTCGGAGTCAAAGAAATGTTGCTGAAAACAACAATTCGTATTCTACAGAACGAAGTGAAAGGTATGTACTTTATTGACATGCGTTTATAATTGCAAGTAGGTTGATAGATCCATCCTTAGGGGTTGGTCGGACCCAACCCCAGGATAGTAGAGATTCTAGCTAGGGTTTAACTCTTTAGGGCTAGACTTAAAATACTTTTAAGTTGTGTTTTTCCGCTGCTTTCATGTTTTCTTCGTCTATCCGACTTAGGCCGGACGTCGATTTTATAGCCCTAAGGACCCAGAAAACCCAACAGTGGTATCAGAGCCAGTCTACTTGATCTATGTTTTGCAATTATAAAATGTATGTGATACAACATATTTCTACATGAGATGGAGGTTTTGAATTAAACTATTAAAATAGTCGTTTGCATGTGATGTTTTCGTTTTCAACAATTGTTTTGAAAAATTAGATTTAATTTTTAAAATCATGTGATAATTTTAAAAATTAGATCTTTAAAAATATATGATAATTTTTAATGTAACTTAACTTTATGAGATATTTTAATTGCATGTTTAGCTAATTTTTATGAGATAAATTTTAGTTGATCTGTCATCATGCTAAATTATTTAGTCGATAATGGCTATATTAGTTCTTATTGATTATGTGATAATTCAAAAAAAACTATTATGATTGCCAATAAAAATTGTCAGAAAATTATAATATAATTTTTGATGGACATGCTATGATTTAAAAATGTTGCAACAAATTAAACTCATAATACATGATTAGGGTAGCCCTCACCCATAATTATTATTTTAATTGTTCTAATAATAATTTGGAAAAAAGGCAATGATTTAAATTGTTGCAACTTGAATTTTAAATGCCTAATACATGATTAGGATATCACCCTAAAAATCCTTATAGTTGATAATGACATTAATAAAAGTTATTAACTAATCCTAATAATTTCGAATTTTAGGATTCAACTAGTTGATAGGATTAACTAGTTTTAATGAAGCCATTTTAAATCAATGTCACACATATGAATAATTAGTATCCTTCAATGGATCATGATCTGGTCTAGCATTTTTTGACTAATGATGTGGATCATCCTAGCTTGACTGGGGATAGTGATCCTAGCTTAGCCAAATCCCTGGCCATGTTCCGCTGGACCGCAAGGATGTGAATTATGATTATGTGAAACCATCGATTACATCTAGTCAACTACGTTAAAAATCTTCTTCAAGGTTATCCGTAGCCCTCCTTGTTTTTGGATTAGGAGACTAAAAGACGTCTGTCATGGTTGTTGAGTCTCCTCAAGCTATGACATGGTCTATTTTAGAAACTGACTCCAACATACATGTGATGTAGTCTGGTAGTAACCCAAACCACTGCGTCGGGTCTCTTTGAGTATCAGTGTATGTTAATATCAGACATGAAAATAACGGTTCGACTAGACTAGTTATTATGGTTTGTTGAGTCTCCTCAAGATCATAAGTGACTAGGGATAAAAACCAATAGAGAGTCACATGTGATGTGATTGATACTGAGTTTATCTACCAAATACAGAGTTGATCAACTTGTTAAGTCTCCTCAAGGTTGTGAAGCTTAGGGTGGTTGGGTTCCTCTTCCATTAAATAACAATATTCGTTCATTTATATGGCTAAAGATGATCACAAAAATAGTGGGAGGATATATTTGAATAAGAACCATTTTAACTATATTTAAAAATCATGAACATATGCTAAACTAGAGTAATATATGTTTTACCAAAGTGGAATCTAAAATCGTAATATCATTAAAATAAATAAGTCAACTGGACAAAAATGATTAGTTAAGGAATATTTAATAAACCAAACTATATTCTCATTGATATTAAAGTGTCATTCCTAGCACTGAGTTAAGGACAATGATTTCTTTAAGCTCTAAAGTCTAACACAATAAAAGCACGCTACTTAACACTCGCCACTATGAGCATGGATAGCTTGAACATACTGATGTTCAAAGCACGTTTCTCCGTACAACTTATTGAGTCTTCTCAAGGCTGTATGAAAAACAGTTTCAATCCACAAGGGTCGAAACTTCGATCAAACTGTTTGACTCGAAGATGAGTGTAAGAGCGGTGCAAGATCATGTATCCAGATTAGATCTTGAGATGAACAACTTGTTAAGTATCCTCAAGGTTGTAAAGCTCAAGTGTTTGGATGCATGTGATGCTTGCATAACTAATATGTGTGTTAGGAAGAGAAATGTATAAATGTGATTTAGAAAGGAGAAAGTACTAATGAAAATTCATTGAGAAAGAATATTTGGTTTATCAGAAGACAAATCAAATAGGAGGAACTGAAAATGGGACATGTTTGATGTCTAAAATTTCAGAATAATTTTTATACAAAGGAAAATTTATTCTCACATATTGGCTAATGAGCAACGGTTGTCTTTAGGCCATATGGGACATATATCACACTTGGCGAATGTCGTCACATTACTTTAGAATAAATATTTTGATGTGATTATTTTGTATAACGATGTTGTATTAAGAGTTAATACATGAATGCACATGTTAATAACAAAACTTATCTATGGAAAAATAGACTAGGCCGTACCAAAGAGACTATACTTGACAAGTCACATAAAGAGGGGTCTCTCGACCTCTCGTATTATGAGTCGAAAGACACTTGTAAATCTTGTCTCAAATGTATGATGGCCGAAACTCCTTCTATAGGACAGCGGGAGAATGAGTTGGAGAACTAATGGTCACATACATATGGATGTATCCGGACCCAAGTCTTAATTAGCCAAGATATGGTGTTCTTATTTTATTTAGACACATGTTCTTGATGCAACACAAGTCTATGAAATAGAGAACAAAATGATAGAGGTATTTGAATCACTTCGATTGGATCAAAGAGGCGCATACTTTGCTATGTAATTTTTGTGTAACTATAAGAGAATGAGATTTTCTCTCAGTTCAAGTATCATAACACATGGGTGTGTTGGAGAGCATGAATCGCACTCTGTTAGACTTGGTGCGATACATGGCTAGTGACTCTGAGTTACAATCCTATTTTTGGGTTAAGCCCCCGATAATAATTCCTAGGTTCTTGATAAGGTTATGTTAGAACCTTATAAATATAATATTCCTCAAATTAATCGTTAGGAAGTCACAGGGTTACTCGAGCCTCGTGAGACGAAGGAGTCAAGTGAAACATCATAGTTGATGATGGTCAAGTCAACTTCCAAGAATCCATTCGGAGTAGTGACTTTGATAAATAGTTTGATGCAATCCAAAAAGGTCCTTGCATGTAAATAAGGTATGGACCTTAGAAGACGTGCCCAAGGGAAGTGTTCCCTTTGGCTACAAGAGAATCTTCAAGACAGAAGATTGGTGCATATGGAAAATGGTGAAGTACAAGTTATGCTGGTTGATAACATTTTTCATCATAATTCCTATAAATGGATTATGATGAAACTTTCTTGCCAACTGATGTGTACAGATCTGTTCGGATCAGACTCAATGTCAATGCACATGATGACCATGAATACTGGAATATGTTTGTGTTCTAAATATGATTTAGAACACCAAACTTATAGAGTTTTCAAGGTCAGTGGGAGCGAATAAAAGGCATGAGACGCATCAAGTAGCCGAAACATATGTTTTGGCAAAGTGTTCAAAGAGTTTGAAATTTTATCAGAAATGATTATGAACCGTGCAGATGACCAATGACTATTTTGGATTATTCTCATAAAAGCCGATAAGCTAGATGAGATTCATGCAAGACAAATTATGGATTCCAAGATACGAAGGAAACGATTTGGATGAGATTCAAATCTATGATATAGTAGAAACATAGAACCCTTTAAGTCTATACTAAAGATGGTTTCATAGATCCACTCACGAAGGCTCTACCACATGAAGTCTAGACAGACTTATATGTAAATGCGTTATGAGATACCGAGATAAATGAGACTGAGTGCAAGTGAAAGATGTTAACAAACATCTTGTTCGAAATAACAGTAAGCAGTTTGGTAAAAATTTACTTAAGTTAATAATAATGTAGTCTTCATTAGAACGTAGGTAAAGTCCTGAGACTTAATGCGAGGACAAACATTTATCAAGATGTATATCTCGATCATGGAGAAGTGTTTGACCAATTGTAGCATATTCTAAAAAGTTTCGTGGTCGTAGATGTTTCAAAAAAAGGATATCGACACATCGAATAGACCATTGTGTCTTAGTTGTCACCATGTATTGGTGATGATGATCTCATGGTCGTTTGACTTGGCGAAGTCGAAGACGATACATATGTGCTCATTGGAGAATGAGTTCACTGAATGACCCATCGTGAGTTATCAAATGGTTAATATTGACTAAACTGTTAATGATAACTCTGGGTGATGATAGGCAAGTTGGTCCTCAAACTTAAGGTCATTATGCGAACATGTACATGAACATTGTCGCTTAGATATCTGATTTAGCCTCGGGGCAAGCCCCGTTGAAAGGTCTTTGGTTAGGTGAAATTTGAAGCGTGCGAGTAGAATAATGACCAAGATAGAATCCGTCTCTCCCGGTCAAAGGGAGTTAGTGTTGTTGGGAGATGTATGCCCTCGAGGCAATTTATCTCTGTGTAATTATACAAACATCTTGTTCAAAATTACAGTAAGCTGTATGGTAAGAATTTATCTAAATTAAATCATAATGAAGTTATCATTAGAAACTTAGGTAAAGTCCTGAGACTTAATGCAAGGTCAAACATGTATCGAGATGACGATCTCGATCATGTAGAAGTGATTGACCGTCTGTAGCATAAGTCTACAAATGTTCGTGGTCGTAGATGTTTCGAGAAAATAATATCGAAACATCGGATAGACCATTGTGTCTTTGTCTTCACCGTGCAGCAGTGACGATGATCACATAGTCGTTCGACTTGACGAATTCGGAGGCGAGACACACCGTGTAGCAGTGACGATGATCCCATAGTCGTTTGACTTGGTGAAGTCAGAGGCGAGGCACATGTGCTCATTGGAGAATGAGTTCACTGAACGACCCAACAAGAGTTATCATATGGTTATGATTGACCAATCTGTCAATGATAACTCTTAGTGATGAAAGGCGAGTTGGTCATTTAACTTGATGTCATTTTAGGAACCTGTACGTGAACGATGTCATTTATATCTCTGACCTAGATTCAAGGCAAGGCCTGTCGAAAGGTTGGGCGACATTTGAAACGTGCGAGGAGAGTAATGATCAAGATAGGATTCGTCTCTCCCTAGTCAATGGGAGTTAGTGTCCTAGTGTTAGTTCGGTCTTTAGTGAAAACTCTGGCCAGTGTATGTTAGAAGATGTCCAACGTTATTTGACTGAAGATCGATGGAGACTAACCGTTTTCGAGCTATTGGAGTTGACAGTTTGACCGTACCCTAGGCTTGAACTAAACAACATAGTTTTGACAAAGAGACAAAAACTGCGATATTCATCACGGACACAGTCAGGGTGGTCCCGACAACACTCATGTCAATGAGTCAACCACATAAGTATGATACTGAAACAAGGACGACAACTGCTGCTCGTGGTCACTGCCGTCTGGGGCTTCGAGCCCCACCTGTAGTAGGGTCAGGCTGTAGGGTCTCACATAGAGTGCGAACTTCGTCTAGTAATAAGGAGATATTATGGAGAATAAGCATTCGATGCAGGGGATAGAAAACTGCAAAGAGTTTGCAGTTAGCCTCTGCATTCAGGATAAATGATCCTGAGTGCAAGTAGAGATTTTAAGCTTAGATGGGGACAATTTTGCATATGATGCAACATGATATTAAATGAGTCTTAAATTTTTTAAGGCCATATTTAATTAAATAAACACATTGAAAAGGTTACCTAGATGACGGGTTCGTCCCGGTCTAAACGTAGGTTCAAACCGCGTCAAAAACGGAGTCCGAACGAGTCAAATAATTCTATTTAAAGGTGTTTAAATAGAAAGCCCAAAGTCAGGCCCAAATATAGTGGCAGCCCAAAATCATTTTTAACAAAAAAAAGGGTTGGATGCTTTTTTTAGCCCGGCCCAATGGTCCGAGTTGTGTTATAAAAAAGGGGGCCCAATAGGGCGTTGCTTGCAGCGTCCCACGTGGGGGCGCTGCAGCACGCGCCCGTTGGGGTGCATGATGCTGCTGCATACATGCCCCCAAGGAGCTGGGTCAACTGTAGGGCCCATCATGTGGCCCCACACCTTGGGTTTCGAACCCTAGCTGCAGATTTTGGGCAGCGGCTTAGTTTTTTCCGAAAAACAACTTTTGGTCTGATCTTTGGGCAATTGTTTAAGGGGTCAAACGAACTCGGATTGACGTGCTATTTTTTTCCTACATGTTCACCATTCAGCACTCTTCGATTTGATAGGTCGTATCAAATGTGAAGCTCAACGATGAGGGAGTTAAACATTCATGGAAGTTTGGCCTTTTCTTTAAGGCAAACTAACTTGAATTATTAACTCCAAAACTTTGTCCCACATCGGAAGTGGAGTAAAGGAGAGGGGTCAGTCGCCTATATAAATAAGGGCCATGCCCCCTTCCTCTAAACTCGTCCCAAGCTCTAGATCTGAGCGGCTCCCAAAAGTTTGGAGCACGCTCGGATTTAAGCTTAATATAAATATTTTTATCCTCTCCCTAAATTTCTGCCTTGCTCCTGAAGGGCTCTAGCAAAGAAACGAAGGGGCTCAGATTCGATCCGGAGTCTTGACGAAGGATTCACTCAAGTGAAACTTTCTTCAGCGCGTGGTTGGCTCAGTGCCTCGTCTCAAATGATGTGAGAACTACTCCCAAGCGCAGGAGATCGTGCAAGTAATATCCTGGTGAGTCCAGGTATCGAATCCACGGGACAACTGACCTGCAAAAATACGAATGTCAATCTGTAAAGAGTAATAAAACGATGATAACCCACCACCTATCAAACAAAAAGATATAGGATCAGGAGTTTGGAATAAGAAACGAAAATCCTACGGTATTTACGGTGACTTCGGTAGGGGTACAAATATGGGGAGTATGTGTTGGGTTTGACTTCGTTAGGGTATGTGCAATTAATGATTATCAATACCTTTTCTATAACTCAACGTTTCGTCCGGTCAGGGCACGAGAACGTCGGAAAGTATGGCGTTCAAGTATATAAAAGCGTGCCAAAGAATTAATCACGTGCAAATAGGGCGAAAAGATATAGAAATCAATGAATACGACACCCTAACTACGTCAACACCAACACATATGAAGTGGATGTGCTACGGTTGTGAGTTCATTAGGAGTTAATAATCTCTGAAATATTATGTCTTTTATATAACTCAACGCTTCACCCGGTCAAGGCGTGAGGACGTCGGAAGATGAATCGATACAAACTAGTCAAAATAGCCGTATACGTATCACTAGCAACATTGATTTCATTAAACGATAAACGCAACAATAAGTTCAGATTAGTGAACATAAGTTGGCTAGCCTTGTCAGGGCCTAGCCATATGGGATGTAAACAATATCGACAATAAGCAAATACCCAACAAATACGTTGTAGAAATCAATGTTACGAGCAATTTTGACATGGTAATATGGCTAAAGACATGAAATTTAGCGACTAAATACTCCTAACTACATCACAACCATAGCACAAGGAGATTAGCCACGCATGGTGCAAAGAAAATCAGATTTCATAGCCAAATACATCGTTTTAATAGCCAAAATACAATGAAATACACCAAATACGGGGTATAAGTTCAAGAATTTATCACCAAATCTCCACTTTAGAACCCAAAACTCCCTGGAAAGTAGAAGAATAGCCTCTGGGATTTTCCAGAATTTCCCCTAGAGAAATACGCACAGTAGCCGCTCCAAAAGTCCCAAAATACGCCAGAATACGCCCCAAAACCCTAGAAATACGCTTATATAATAGCATTGCGGTTTTGGGGCGCTTAACGGGTTCGAAACCCGCTATCCAATACGCCAAAACCCAAACCCATGCAGCGCGTTGAATTCTGGCCGTCCGATCTTGGCGCGATCGCTCGTGGGCGTGCCACGTGGCATGGCGGATCCGCTACCGCGTTCGAATCTGAACGCAAGTCGGGATGATCTGTGGCCGTCCGATCTTGGATCAACAGGTGATAAATGGGCCATGTCGCTCGCTGTGCGTTGCTTCAGGTGGGGAAAATAAGATCCGTTGGATCTAAATCCAACGGTGACCGAAGGTCCACGTCGCCCCAGGAATCGCTCGCCTCGATTGATCTGAGTTCAGCGCTGCGAGCCGTTGGATGATTGATCGAGCAGCTGTAATTACTCCACGTCACCAAGCGGTACATATGTTTCAAAATTCAAAATTGAGCGGAATCATGACCGTTGGATCGAGCGGGTAGCTGCGTAGATCACGCCACGTGTCCACGCGGGACATGCATCTCGCCCGCTCGTCTGTGTTGTTCTCCGCCGCTCGATCTCGATCGAAGGCTCGTAATGTTGCCACGTCGCCCTAATTTTAATTCGATTTAGCCTCGTTTGCGTGATTGACGACGGCCGTTGGATTCGAATCCAACGCGTGATAACAAACCACGTCGCCGCGTTGCTGGGAACCGCCCGATTGAGCGGGAGTACGCGAGATTTCTCCACGTGTCCATAGCTGAGCGAGGCGGCCGTATACGGAAACGTATTTCCGCGGGTATAATCGTATTTACGACCGTATTTCGTTCGTATTTCTCCCTTTAAATGGTATTCTGGATTCAAAAATACATAGTAATTAGCACAGATCTCAGAAAAATACAAATAAATAGTCATTGGAATCGTGAGATCGAGACCTTATCATGAAAAATATAAAAATGCAGAAATACTCAATAGAATTCGTGTTTTGTGCATAAATCACGTAATTTCTCTAGTAAATGATGATGTTAAAAATACGAATGTAATAGAGAACAATTAAGCATCATTTGAGTACAAAATAGGACTAATTAGGGGGTTAAATACTCAATATTCAATCCGAATCACACCCCCCAACTAGCGATTTGCTAGTCCCTAGCAAAAAGAGCGATGAATACGGATGATTAATAAAATAATAAATTCTATAAATTGCTTATGGCATGGTCCAATAATACGCTTTCCAACATGATTTAGACCATCAATATACACAATTCATGACCAAGATCAATCACATGATATTTTCTCTAATTTAGTATGAATAAGTAACATGCAAGCATCGTTTTGCGCAAGCGAAATTATAACACGTCGTTTTCTCTAGTTTTCTTGTTTCCAAGGAATTGGCCTATCAAAACAATCATTCAAGACATGGGTATTGAAGTTGCTTAATATATTCACCATTTCTTTTCTTTTATTCGTTTCGCGTAACGCGCATCAAGCAACATTCGCAGAAAAATGTATAACTTGGATCGCTCCATCAAATGAGTGAGTTTCCTGTTAATGGCTCCCAAATCAGACGATAATAGGGCATTAGGCCAAAAAGGACCCCTCGGACTGTACTACTCGAGCCAACCAAGTTATTTATTAGTGCCATACTTATTCATTCATTTTTCTTCCTTTTTTTTTCTCTTTTTCTTTTCATAAGCAACTCAATACCCAATTTTTTTTGAACAAAGCATTAATAACCAAGGCCAAATTCCTCTTCAACTTGGAGACTTTTCAAAAAAATCGCGTATACTCAAGCTTTTTCATCACATTAGCATACATGAAATAAATTCAGACTATTTCGAGATATTAATCATGGCAATTGAAATTTTTTTCATGAATAGCATATTAACGGTAATTCATGAAGGAAAAAAAATTAATTCAAGCCATAAACGATTTTTTAGAACTCCGTTAATGCATAATCATCCGCATTTGAGGAATAAAAGGGAGATATAAATGGTGAGATTTGGTGGTTCATTCTTTCCTTATGCCATGATTTTGAAAAAAAATCCTAAGGTCTCATACACACCCCCCAACTAAAGATGGACATTGTCCTCAATGTCGAAAGGGGTACGAGTTTATTCAAGCAAGCATCCTAGAAAGCATATAAAATTCTACGCTACTGGAAAGAACACACCGTGTTCAAATGGCGGATCCTGAATCTTTAATGGTGGAGGAAGTTGTTCAATTTGTTCCTTGCGCTCGTCGGTGATTATTCTTCCTCCAAAAGCTAAATTGGACTCCAGCAACGTAACTCCAAGCATCTCTATAAGTTGTTTACCACTGTCCTGCAAGAGACGAGTTATGTCAGTCCAAAATAGTTTAGAATTCTTCGCCACAAACATATTCCAAATATAGTCATCAAAGTAAGTAAAGTAAAATAAAGCTTGGTGATGACTACTCCCTGAAAAATGTGCACTACTCTCGGTATGATGCTCAGTCAATGTGGAGAGGGATAAATGATTTTGGGAAAAAACTGAGGGGGAAGATGGTTCGGGACCAATAGTGACGATCTTTGAACTCATGTCCATAGTCGTCTCCTCCTCCTGTTCATTCAAAATTGCGTGTTCGTCCTCTCTTTTGCACACACTTCCTGCCATGTCAATGTGTTCCTTCGTGACTTCATCGTGTCATGGTTCGCTCGGTATACCTACAATAGAAGATAAGCTCACATTAGATTCTGGAAATTGAATTTCAAAAGATTTATTTTCTTCTAAGCAAGTGGCAATCAGCTTAAGATTTTCAATAGATTGCTGAATCTGCCGACTCCGAGCAAGGAAGTTTTCTTGGAATTGATGGGATGTGGCCTCATGTGTCTGAATGAGCAATTGAACTTCCTCTTTCAAGTGGTGCAAAGGTACGTCTATGCTTTGCTCTCCTTGATCAAGGCTTGAAGGCTCCGTTGAATCGCACTCTAAAGTCTCTTTCATGATTTCTTCATTTTCTTGTAAAGACTCCATGTACTTCCACGCCTCTGTCGGCGTCATGACTCCCAAGAATTCCTGCAGCTGTGGTCGTAGTCCACCTAGGAAGGACTCCATAAGCTCTTTGTTCGTAAACCCATGCTGCGGATAGCTCGATATTATGTCTGTGAACCTCCTCCAGGCCTGAAAGAAAGTTTCACAATCATTCTGATTAAAACCAACGATCTTGAGCTTCTCCATCCTATGTTTGTGTGCCTTATAATATTCTGCATCATACAAATTGTTCGTGCAATTGAATTTCATGTATTCCATATACTCCATTTTTAAAAAAAAGAATACAAAAAATAAAATAAAATAATCCTAGACTATAAGATGGAAGGATCTCACCGAATGTTCCTCCAAACGAACTGAAATCGTAGCTTACAAGTACTGTTATCCCCGGCAACGGCGCCAAAAACTTGCCTCGTCTCAAATGATGTGAGAACTACTCCCAAGCGCAGGAGACCGTGCAAGTAATATCCTGGTGAGTCCAGGTATCGAATCCACGGGACAACTGACCTGCAAAACTACGAACATCAATCTATAAAGAGTAATAAAACGATGATAACCCACCACCTATCAAACACAAAGATATAGGATCAGGAGTTTGGAATAAGAAACGAAAATCCTACGGTATTTACGGTGACTTCGGTAGGGGTACAAATATGGGGAGTAAGTGTTGGGTTTGACTTCGTTAGGGTATGTGCAATCAATGATTATCAATACCTTTTCTATAACTCAACGTTTCGTCCGGTCAGGGCACGAGAACGTCGGAAAGTATGGCGTTCAAGTATATAAAAGCGTGCCAAAGAATTAATCACGTGCAAATAGGGGGAAAAGATATATAAATCAATGAATACGACACCCTAACTACGTCAACACCAACACATTTGAAGTGGATGTGCTACGGTTGTGAGTTCATTAGGAGTTAATAATCGCTAAAATATCATGTCTTTTATATAACTCAACGCTTCACCCGGTCAAGGCGTGAGGACGTCGGAAGATGAATCGATACAAACTAGTCAAAATAGTCGTAAACGTATCACTAGCAACATTGATTTCATAAAACGATAAATGCAACACTAAGTTCAGATTAGTGAACATGAGTTGGCTAGCCTTGTCAGGGCCTAGCCATATGGGATGTAAACAATATCGACAATAAGCAAATACCCAACAAATACGTTGTAGAAATCAATGTTACGAGCAATTTTGACATGGTAATCGGGCTAAAGACATGAAATTTAGCGACTAAATACTCCTAACTACATCACAACCATAGCACAAGGAGATTAGCCACGCATGGTGCAAAGAAAATCAGATTTCATAGCCAAATACATCGTTTTAATAGCCAAAATACAATGAAATACACCAAATACGGGGTATAAGTTCAAGAATTTATCACCAAATATCCACTTTAGAACCCAAAACTCCCTGGAAAGTAGAAGAATAGCCTCTGGGATTTTGCAGAATTTTCCCCTGGAGAAATACGCACAGTAGCCGCTCCAAAAGTCCCAAAATACGCCAGAATACACCCCAAAACCCTTGAAATACGCTTATATAATAGCATTGCGGGTTTGGGGCGCTTAACGGGTTCGAAACCCGCTATCCAATACGCCAAAACCCAAACCCACGCAGCGCATTGAATTCTGGCCGTCCGATCTTGGCGCGATCGCTCGTGGGCATGCCACGTGGCATGGCGGATCCGCTACCGCGTTCGAATCCGAACGCAAGTCTGGATGATCTGTGGCCGTCCGATCTTGGATCAACGGGTGATAAATGGGCCATGTCGCTCGCTGTGCGTTACTTCAGGTGGGGAAAATAAGATCCGTTGGATCTAAATCCAACGGTGACCGAAGGTCCACGTCGCCCCAGGAATCGCTCGCCTCGATTGATCCGAGTTCAGCGCTGCGAGCCGTTGGATGATTGATCAAGCAGCTGTAATTACGCCACGTCACCAAGCGGTACATATGTTTCAAAATTCGAAATTGAGCGGAATCATGACCGTTGGATCGAGCGGGTAGCTGCGTAGATCACGCCACGTGTCCACGCGGGATATGCATCTCGCCCGCTCGTCTGTGTTGTTCTCCACCGCTCGATCTCGATCGAAGGCTCGTAATGTTGCCACGTCGCCCTGATTTGAATTCGATTTAGCCTCGTTTGCGTGATTGACGACGGCCGTTGGATTCGAATCCAACGTGTGATAACGAACCACGTCGCCGCGTTGCTGGGAACCGCCCGATTGAGTGGGAGAACGCGAGATTTCTCCACATGTCCATTGCTGAGCGAGGCGGCCGTATACGGAAACGTATTTCCGCACGTATAATCGTATTTACGACCGTATTTTGTTTGTATTTCTCCCTTTAAATGGTATTCTGCATTCAAAAATACATAGTAATTAGCACAGATCTTAGAAAAATACAAATAAATAGTCGTTGGAATCGTGAGATCGAGACCTTATCATGAAAAATATAAAAATGCAGAAATACTCAATAGAATTCGTGTTTTGTGCACAAATGACGTAATTTCTCTAGTGAATGATGTTAAAAATACGAATGTAATAGAGAACAATTAAGCATCATTTGCATACAAAATAGGACTAATTAGGGGGTTAAATACGCAATATTCAATCCGAATCACTCAGCGTCGAGGGGTTTACTCGCCTCGGGACGCGGTTCGATTCGGGACCAAGAGTGGGTTGTGAAGAGGTTCAGCGCGAGACGAGGAGCGGCTCAGGACGCGGTTCGGTACACCTTGCCAGTGCAAGCAATGTTCCGCGTATGTAGTTTAATTATGCATAGTATTTATAATATTGCAGTAGCTTATATCTATCTTGGGGTGGTCAGACTCACCTCAAGATAATAGAGATCCTGGTTAGGGTTTTGATATCCTTAGGGCTTGCAAGTTAAATAGTTTAACAGTTGTTTTCCGCTGCAAGTTTTTCTGCCTCTATCGTCCGTCTAACGTAGGACTGGCATAGATTTATGGTCTAATGGTCCCTCAAAACCCATCAAGTGTCGCACGTGTTAGTTCGATTTTTAGTAAAAACTCTGGCCAGAGTATGCTAGAAGTAGTCCAACATTATTTGACTAAAATATCAATGGAGACTAATCGGCTTCGAGCTATTGAGGTTGACCGTTAACATACAATAGGCTTGACTAAGCGGCCTAGTTTTTATGAAGGGACTAAAAATACGGTATTCATCATGGACACAGTCAGTGTGGTCCCGACAATACTCATGTTAATGAGTTAATCACATAAGTATGATACTGAAATAGGAACGTCATCTGCAGCTCGTGGTCACTGCCGTCTGCGGTTTCGAGCCACACCTGTAGTAGGGTCAGGCTGTAGGGTCTTACACAGAGTGAGACCTTCGTCAAGTAATAGGTAGAAATTAGGAAGAAAATGCATTAATGCAAGAGACAGAAAACTGCAAATAGTTTACAGATAGCTTCTAGATTCGGATAAATGATTCTGAGTGCAAGTGAGAGATGTTAAGGGATGCATGCCCTCAATTTATTGTAGTTGATGCGAATGGATTTTAATATTAAAATGGAATAAATTAAGTCGCAAAAAGTTTGTGATTTAAGTCTAAAATATTATTGATGTGGATTTTTTGCATATTTAAGTCTAAAGTTTGCAAATGGATTTTAATATTTTTCTTCTCCAAATAGTTTAGTCCCACATCGGTAATTGAGAAAGAGGAGGGGTCAGCCACCTATATAAATAGGGGTCAACCCCCTCCTTGAAACTCACACCAAGCTCCAGATCTGAGTAGCTCCATTAAACGTGAGCAAGCCCGGATCTGAGCTTAAGAAAATATTCCCTCTTTCTCCCTAATTCTTCCTTGCTCCTGATCGGGCTCTAGCAAATCTACGAAGGAGTTCGGATCAGATCCAAAGTCTTGACGGAGGATCCACTCAAGGTGAAACTTTCTGCAGTACGTGGTTGGCTCGACGACAAGGGTGTAGCTCGCCTCGGGACGTGGTGCGGTTCGGGAAGCGGTTCGGCTCAGTACGAGGTGCGACTCGGAATGCAGTTCGGCTTGGGAGAAGTGGCGTTGGGTAACACTTCGGAGTCAAAGAAATGTTGCTGAAAACAACGCTTCGTATTCTACGAAAACAAAGTGAAAGGTATGTAGTTTATTAACATGCGTTTTCAATTGCAAATGGGTTGATAGATCTATCCTTAGGGGTTGGTCGGACCCATCCCCAGGATAGTAAAGATTTTGAGCGGTAATGTGGAGCTATAATCAGGTGCTAGGATGCGATTCTAGTTGTAGCATTAGCCAGTGGATAGAAGGGTCATGATGGATTATTTGAGGAACGACGTTGAAGTGATAGGATTAGAGACCATTGTGTGGAAGAGTGGAGTTGTAAACTTAAGTATTTATAGATTTTATAATTAATCTTAGTATAAGTGATTCCGAGGGCGGAATCATTTCTAAGGTGGGTAGAATGTAACGGTCACTTTCCGACCGAACGTTTGTAGCGCGTATCCTTGGTTGTTTTGTGTGTGTGATCATATTTGATTTTAATTTTTTTTTGCTTTCCATAGCTCGAACACGTGTCCGGACACCGTTTCCACGACCCTCTCGGAGGCGCGAGCACCCCGGTATTTCCCTTGTAATTTTTGGACGTCACCGGACTTTTTTTGTTTAACTCATTACAATTATAAATTATTATTAATAATATTTTTTAAATGTTAAAGGGCATGTGCGTTCAACCCCTATTAACCAACCCTTAATAAATATTTAATTTCAAACCCTACCCCACTAAACTTACTATTTTCCTATTAAACTTTAATTAACCCTATGTATTATTATCCTAATATCTAATTGTTTGGATTCATTCTGAACGTGAGGATCATTTTTCCCCGTCTCGTGCGCAACAACCCACGTCATATCCCATCTTTTCAGCAACCTCTACTCACGTATTCCTCTCTCTCATTTTTCTCCTATATTATAGTCTAACCTAATATCTAAGGGCTAGGTCTTTCTATTTTTTCTGTGTTCCCCAGATGCCACAAAATTTCCTCCTGAGAGAATTCTCTCCTCTCGACCTCAACGCACCATCTTCCCTCAACCCACGGCGGCTCATCCCCCTCACCTCCGGCCGCATCCCGACGGCATCCCCGCTGCCCCGCGAGCCAACGCCGCCTCACGGCCGTTTCCGGCATCGCGCAACCGCCCCTTTGCCGCACGCTAGCCTTGCGACGCTTGACTGAACTAGACGTCGGTCACCCCTTTGTGTCCCTTCGGGAACTACAGACCCGGCGGCTCTCCTTTCCCGTTGCTGCACCACCACTCGAGCCGCCTCTCTGCACCGCCAGGCCGTCGGAGCCGCTCAGCCCAACGCCGTGGATCCCCTCCCACTGCATCAACTCGCCGCCGTCGCCACTGCAAGTCACGGCTCACCTACATCGGACGGAGAAAGGAGGAGCGGAAACGGTGAGTTAATTTATATATGAGGTGCCTTCAGTTATTATATATTAACATTAATATATGTAAGTATATTAGTTAAAGAATAAGATGTGGACTTTTATAATGCATATCATTATACATGTGGGTACGTGTAATGTTAGGTTAATAGAATATACCTTGAGTTAGTAAGTTATTTATAAAACCTAGGGCTGTTAGCAATATACATACTAGTTAATAATACTAGTTATTAACAATCTTGTTAATATGTGCATTAAATAAACAGTTAGAACTATGTTACTTATTATCTGACATTATCTTATCATCCCGGTTAAACCCTTATGCTTAATATTACGAACCTATGTCACAGATAAATCCACGCTACCGCAGTCGAGGAACCGGAGAGAAGACGACGCGATCCGTTGTTTTCAGATCCGACGTCAAAACTTACACGTGACCGTCAAAGGAGGTTGGTGCCCTAACTCGTAGCGAAACCCACACCGTATCTAAACTGAAACCTAACTAAAATTGGAAAACTCGAACTAAATTTACTATTTCGTATCTGTAAAACGCTGCTCACCGTAGAAAGATCGATCATCGGACAAATTTTCTGTGCATATAGGGTAATGGTCGATTTAGGCGGAACGAAACACCAAAATGTGATAATTGACAAATAGGATAGCCCCGATAACCTAGAAATAAACCCTAATAGGACTTGATGAAAATCGCGACCTGACACCGTCGCCGTGACACTGTTTCAGACGGACTACCGCGGACGCGACGCCTGGACAAGACGCTCGGACGGACGACACACTCGCCACCGCAGGCAAGTGTATCCCACTTGCACTTTTGACCGTGCTTAGGCCTTAGTTGGTTAGAATTGTTAACTGTGAACAAATAGAACCGGACATGAAATGATAGCGTCCGGGACGCCCCTGACGACTTAGACTTGACGACGAAGTCTAAGCTCGACAAACAACAACTTTTGACATCGTAGGGCTATCATGTGTGTGCGTGTGTGTGGACACCCTAGAATAACTCTTCCCGTCTTGACACGTCCCGTCTCGTCTTGCACAGCCTGTGGGCAATAGGGTACTCTCCAAGCTAGAGAGAGTGATCCCTTGTACTGATTCACAGCCTACGGGAAGCTCAGCACCCACCTAGCAGAGTGAGTGTCCCAGCAGACCGAGAGGATAGAGACGCTCACCTAGCAGAGTGAGTGGCCCTATACAGTTGTACGGTTTCACCTATGAGGTGTTAGTCGCTCACCTAGCAGAGTGAGCGATACGCTACCTGACGTGCGTTTATATTTCATATATTTACGCACGTTTTCTTCCGTTTTTTAGTATTTTACCACCGTCTTTTATTCGTTTTCGCGTGTTTTCTTGTTTTCTTTCACTTTTCAGTGTTTTCTGTATTTTACAGGAATTTTCAGCATTTGGGACATAAAACGACGATATCATGAGTCCCCGGAGCAACGGGAGGGGTCACGCGTGATCCAGGGGGTCAAACGACCAAGATTGCCACTTTTCAGCCCCCACCCGATCGGTTGGACACAGCCAACCGATCGGGTGATGCACGCGTGCACGACCCGGACTGAAGTTGGAGCAAAGTGCAAAGTCAACCGACCGGTTCGCTGACCGGTTCATCCCAACAGAGTTCTCGGGAAGTTGGAGCTTAATTCCAACCGATCGGGTGATATCTCACCCGATCGATTCATCTGAAGCTGAAGTTTCCCAAACGACGACCCGGTCATGCCACCCGTTCTCCTCAGCGACCGGTTGAAGCTCCCGAAGGCGACGGCCGAAGCTACAAGCCGCTCACCCGATCGGTTGATATTTCAACCGATCGGGTGGCCTTTTCGTCTCTTTTCACGCACCACTGCTCATTCATTGAAGATCTGCTATCATTCCAGAAGGATTTTGGGTGATCTCTTATTTTTCTAGCGTCGGCATCGTCGTTAGCTATCCAACGATTGGTCGCATGCCCAAATCCGATTTTTCTAGATTTTTCTGGAATTTTCTGAGCGCAGCTATGTGCTGAAACTGGCTACTGTCTGAAATTTCACTTCAACCGATCGGTTGACTTGTCAACCGACCGGGTGAGATCTGTTTCTGTGAATCTGAGCTCTCTGTTTATTCCACCCGGTCGGGTGAGTTTTCACCCGATCGGGTGGGCCTGTTTTGACAGTTTTATTGGGTTTTCTGGACCCGAACCGCTGGGTTTTTAAGGGGGGTTATAAGAGCATGTAAGGGCACGACTTGGGGGTATTCTCATCTAGTTTTTTTAGGGCTTTTTCAGCCCCTTTGCTGGGAGTTTAGGTTAGTTTAGCTTAGGGTTGTATTGTTCAATAAGTCTTGTAATGGATTGACGATTCAACTCAAGATAAGTATTTTCCTCTCTTTTTCTCCATTGTTTGTATTGTGTTTATTTTGCTTGATGGTGAAAGTTTATATGTCTTTTGTGCTGTTTATTTATATGTTATTCACCATTGAGTAGTTTTGATGAACCCTAATACGGGTTAGGGTAGGATTGATGTTTGGGTTGTTTCATTAGACTTGGTTGCATGGCACGTGTTCGATGAAATGTGTCAATGGGGATTTCTAGCAATCTGGGTCCAATTCGTACAACGACACACTAGATGTGTTGGGGATTGGGGTCCGGTGCTTGTCCAGTCAAAATCCGCTTCGATGTATTGCTAGAAATCACATTTGACCTATTTGGCCATTAGGGTTACGCGGGGGTGTTTCATTGTCAATGGCGGGAGAAAGACCGCCTTTGACCGTCGGGCCAAGGGGGAATAAACTTGGCGGTTGACTCCCTAGCCATAGCTCACGCCCCTAGTGTAGACATGGAGTCCTCGCACGTGGGAACGGCTTGGACGAAGTGTTGGGAGTTATCATTGTGGCCTTAATGCTCCCGGTTGCGGAAGGTGTTAATGGACATGGGAATGCCCACCTTCCAGAACCGGGTAGGCCTAGCGTGCTTGGCACCGACCGGAATATCGGGCCATGAACGCTAGGTACCTCCTTTTGGGGCAATGTCTCACCCTGGATCAAGTCAAATGCCAAGTTTTATGAATGCTCTAGCCCGTGTTAGCGGGGATTCATTTCGTGTCTTTTTTATTTCTTTCTTTTATTTCTACACTTCACCCTTATCATCCGCGTAGCTAGCACACAACCTAAGCGAGGCTAGTAGCCACTCAAGCCATCCACCTCCCTGAGTTCGATAAACCCGCACCCTACACTAACCGTGCACTTGCGGTAAAACGACACCGCGCCCATACCGTAAACGGGGCGTCGGTCAAGTTTTTGGCGCCGTTGCCGGGGAGGCGTTCGGTTTGATATTAGCTTATCTTGGGTTCGTTAGACTACGCATAAAAACACCAAATAAAAATATATTTTTTAAAAAAAATCAATAACCAAGAAATTTTTCCCCCACTATTATATTATCTTTTTGTTATTCTCTTGTACTATTGACGCTCCTCTCTAGTTTTCTTATTTTTGTTGTCCAGGTATCTTTGATATTACCATGTGGAGATCAAATTTCGATGCTCAGATGGGAGGATACGATCCTTATCCAATTGTGGTTTGTGAGACTTGTGGGATGGCGGGGCACGTGTATTATGATTGCCCATTTACGCTTGAGAGCCTCCCCCCACTCCAAGGCCAAACATTTTCCCACAACCTTATCCCAAACACCTCCCATCCATTTTCTCAACCTTATACCCCTCCACAAACACAAGAAGAATCAAGCCTCGTGTCTCTCCTTGAAAGTGCCATGTTTAACCAAGGCCAAATATTACAAAACTTGATGGTACCAATCACCGAGCCGACACCAAGGAGAGGGGATGAAGGAGAAGATATACCCACTTTCATGGTTGAGACCACCATGCCATCGGCCACCATAGACACATCTCAAGCCGATACCCCATTTTTCCATCACTACCACTTGGATGACGAAGCATTTTTTGATGATGATAGTGAGGAAGGGGAGATTTATCTAGGATCTGTGGGAGAGATTTCTTGTCTTGATTTGGATACCCCACATGAGTCCTATGAGAGCACTGAGGAGTTTACAGAGATTATGCATACCGGCGAGGAGGATGTGCGTGAGAACGAGGACAAGATGACCACATACGAGGGGTCCGCTCCACATCCACCTCCACAGCCATCTCTGTCACAGCTTCCTCCTTGGTCGGTGGTCAACCATGAGGAGGTCATTCAAGACATCGGGCAGATGGTGGAGTATGAGCATATCGTCGAGGAGGATGTGCATGAGGGCTTGGATACGATCATCCACTTCATGGAACCCGAGCCACATCTACCTCTACCGTCACGCTCCACTTCTTCTGCGGCTGAGCATCTACTTAAGCATATTGCCCCTATTCAGGGAGATTTTCATACTCACTCTCACTCCAAATTTGAGTCTCGCTTTTCACGTCCTATTTCTTTAGACTCATATATTTTTGACACGCCATATCTCTCGCAGGACACAGGATCTACTTCCCTTGAGGTATGCTGCGGTGTGTCACCACCTGGAGAGCAACTTCACATGGAGAGCGGAGATTTGATCGTCGCTAGCACAGAGGATAGCATACCATTTTCAGGGAGTGTTCGCCACATTTCATATATTTTACCATCATTTGTCGGTGACTATCTCTGGGATACATTTATTTTGGGAAATAATTTCTTGCCATGGACTAATGCACCTCGTCCTTTGCAGGTCACAAGTGGACACCTACGAGGGATGCTTGGAGGTGCATTGCTTGGGTCCATTGGCACACGTGGCACATCGCTTCTAGCGGAGCCACAGAAGGAGCAGTTAGAGCAGCTACCTGCCCCACTTCAGATCTTGGATCCGCCTATGCTCAGGTGTATCCTAATCCAGTAGTGTAAAAATTTACCGCTTTCTAGTTTAGATTTGAATAATCTCGTCTCCTCTCATTAGCGAGGGGAGCGTATCTAGGATTTTCTTTTGCATCATAATAACCCATCATGTCGTGCCCTTCTATCATTTCACCCCCATCCTCTTCCGAGGAGAACGAGCGCTGTCTCTCCTGCATTCTGATTTCTTTCTTTTCCGATTTTCCCCTAGCATATTTCTGCATCACATTGATCATATCATTTTGCTAGCATTGTCAGGTTCAGCTTGGGGGAAATCGACTTTTGTGTGCATGTTTTCGTGTGTCGTTGTCGTGTGTTTGTGTCTTTGAGTCCTTCGTCGTGTTTTACATCTTTTATTTGAGTGTTTCTTTTTCTTTATTTTTTTAGTTTCGCTCGTGTGTTTTTCGTGTTTTTCAATTTTTTTGTGTCGGTGCGTTACTCCCCCCCCCCATTTTCATTGTCCTCCCGTATTCACTACTATTGCATTGAGGACAATGTAAGTTTTAGCTTAGGGGAGTCGCACTTCGTGCGTCATTTGTCTCTTTTTCTTCGTTATTTGAGTCGTCTTTCTCCGTGTTTTTCTTTTTCTTTTTTTCTTTTCTTCTTTTTTATCTCTTTCTCATAGAGATGAACCCTATGATGAATTGCCACGAAAATCACACGCACACCTTGCATAGCATCGATAATCACACTCACTAACCCTAGGATATCGAGTCCTCTGCATTTCACGCATCGTGGGTCCACTTAGCTTTTTTGTGAGTCGTGTGTCCTGCCTAGCTGTTTGGTGTGCTTCTGCTTTGTGATTTTACTTTATATGCCTGTCCAGGAATGACCCCTAGATTATCACGCTTCGATATGAATAATGCGGTATTTGCCTCTACTGTCTGTTTCTTCTGCATGCTATATATATCGTACATGTGTCGGGATTCCACAATTAAGGACTAGGATAACCCATTTAGCCCATGCTCTAATTAGCGAGAATAGTTTCCTTTGCCCAAGTGTTTAGATTCCGATTTCCTTTTTGTTTTACTTGGTGCAAATCCCCTCGTCGTGTACCGTTCTCCCACTTGGGAGAGTACACATGTGTATAGCCAAAAAACCCAAAAATCCAAAAAAAAGAGAAAAGAAAAGAAAAACCCAAAAAGAAAAGAAAAAAAATTTGTATAGCCAAAAATCCAAAAAAAAAATACAAATACCCAAAACCCAAAAAAAAATTCCCGTGTGAATATTTTCCTACTTGCCGAGAATAAAGGGAAGGCGAGAATTTGCACCGAGTGATCTACTCCACATCATCTCAACCCCCATCGTTTTCGAAAATACTTGGCTTAGGAACTTTTTAGCTATTATCTAGGCTATAGTGTGGTGAATTCCTTAACCCTAGTTGTGGAGTCCCTAACGCATGATATGTTTCGATTCTCTCTCTATTCTCATGCATGCTTGAACCATATATTCACCGCTTAATTCAATTCGAATCGATATTTGGGTCATATCTTGGATTTGTGTATATCGAGCTTTATTGCACAATGTAGATAGTGACACCGTTTGCTAGCACATGACCACGCTCACTCGCGCTTCACCGCGTGGGCCCACGGCACTCGTCTGGACTCGTATTCCTTGGTTTAGTGATGTGATTTGGCGTTCGCTTGCTTGGTGTGTCATTTTTGATTTTGTTGGCCCTAACTGGTGATCTAGGATATAGAGTTTTCTTTTTCTCTCTTTCTCTCTATTTTCTCCCTCCGAGCTCCTACTCTCACTCGTCTTCCTCGAGGACGAGGAAGAGTTCAGCTTGGGGGATTTTGACGTGCGTTTATATTTCATATATTTACGCACGTTTTCTTCCGTTTTTTTCGTATTTTACCGCCGTCTTTTATTCGTTTTCGCGTGTTTTCTTGTTTTCTTTCACTTTTCAGTTTTTTACATATTTTGCAGGAATTTGCAGCATTTGGGACATAAAACGACGATATCATGAGTCCCCGGAGCAACGGGAGGGGTCACGCGTGATCCAGGGGTCAAACGACCAAGATTGCCACTTTTCAGCCCCCACCCGATCGGTTGGACACATCCAACCGATCGGGTGATGCACGCGTGCACGACCCGGACTGAAGTTGGAGCAAAGTGCAAAGTCAACCGACCGGTTCGCTGACCGGTTCATCCCAACAGAGTTCTCGGGAAGTTGGAGCTTAGTTCCAACCGATCGGGTGATATCTCACCCGATCGATTCATCTGAAGCTGAAGTTTCCCAAACGACGACCCGGTCATGCCACCCGTTCTCCTCAGCGACCGGTTGAAGCTCCCGAAGGCGACGGTCGAAGCTACAAGCCGCTCACCCGATCGGTTGACATTTCAACCGATCGGGTGGCCTTTTCGTCTCTTTTCGCGCACCACTGCTCATTCATTGAAGATCTGCTATCATTCCAGATGGATTTTGGGTGATCTCTTATTTTTCTAGCGTCGGCATCGTCGTTAGCTTTCCAACGATAGGTCGCATGCCCAAATCCGATTTTTCTAGGTTTTTCTGGAATTTTTTGAGCGCAGCTATGTGCTGAAACTGGCTGCTGTCTGAAATTTCACTTCAACCGATCGGTTGACTTGTCAACCGACCGGGTGAGATCTGTTTCTGCGAATCTGAGCTCTCTGTTTATTCCACCCGATCGGGTGAGTTTTCACCCGATCGGGTGGGCCTGTTTTGACAGTTTTATTGGGTTTTCTGGACCCGAACCGCTGGGTTTTTGAGGGGGGTTATAAGAGCATGTAAGGGCACAACTTGGGGGTATTCTCATCTAGTTTTTTTATGGCTTTTTCATCCCCTTTGCTGGGAGTTTAGGTTAGTTTAGCTTAGGGTTGTATTGTTCAATAAGTCTTGTAATGGATTGACGATTCAACTCAAGATAAGTACTTTCCTCTCTTTTTCTCCATTGTTTGTATTGTGTTTATTTTGCTTGATGGTGAAAGTTTATATGTCTTTTGTGCTGTTTGTTTATATGTTATTCACCATTGAGTAGTTTTGATGAACCCTAATACGGGTTAGGGTAGGATTGATGTTTGGGTTGTTTCATTAGACTTGGTTGCATGGCACGTGTTCGATGAAATGTGTCAATGGGGATTTCTAGCAATCTGGGTCCAATTCGTACGAAAACACACTAGATGTGTTGGGGATTGGGGTCCGGTGCTTGTCCAGTCAAGATCCGCTTCGATGTATTGCTAGAAATCACATTTGACCTATTTGGCCATTAGGGTTACGCGGGGGTGTTTCATTGTCATTGGCGGGAGAAAGACCGCCTTTGACCGTCGGGCCAAGGGGGAATAAACTTGGCGGTTGACTCCCTAGCCATAGCTCACGCCCCTAGTGTAGACATGGAGTCCTCGCACGTGGGAACGGCTTGGACGAAGTGTTGGGAGTTATCATTGTGGCCTTAATGCTCCCGGTTGCGGAAGGTGTTAATGGACATGGGAATGCCCACCTTCTGGAACCGAGTAGGCCTAGCGTGCTTGGCACCGACCGGAATATCAGGCCATGGACGCTAGGTACCTCCTTTTGGGGCAATGTCTCACCCTGGATCAAGTCAAATGCCAAGTGTCATGAATGCTCTAGCCCGTGTTAGCGGGGATTCATTTCGTGTCTTTTTTATTTCTTTCTTTTATTTCAACACTTCACCCTTATCATCCGCGTAGCTAGCACACAACCTAAGCGAGGCTAGTAGCCACTCAAGCCATCCACCTTCCTAAGTTCGATAAACCCGCACCCTACACTAACCGTGCACTTGCGGTAAAACGACACCGCGCCCATACCGTAAATGGGGTGTCGGTCACTACCGACCGTGGGGATAGAGGCACTCACCTAGCAGAGTGAGTGGCCCTATATTGTCTTGTCCTGAGTTCTGGGGTTTGGGGTAGGGTTGAGCGTGCGCACAGCCAGAGGGTCTGATCCCCCTCGAACCGTAATGCGTGAACCCTTCATGTCACAATTGTCCTATCTTGTCTTGTCTTGCAACGTTTCGTCTTGTTCCGTCCTGCTTATCCTATCTTGTCTTGACACCTGTAGGTTAGTCCCGTAGTTGGTAGCACACGCTACGACTACTACTTGTCCCGTTTTACTTTCCTGCTGCGTTACTTCCTGTCGTGTTACCCTGTTATAACCACAGCATGCTAATCAACCAGTAAACTGTTGTGTAAAAGAACCTCAGCATGCTAATCAACCAGTAAACCGTTGTTTAAAGTTCGGTGCACTTGCAGTAAAGTCTAACCCTTCTTGTATACTTTACCTGACGTACAGTTCCTTTCTCTTGGGTGCTGTACGTCAAGTGCTAAGCCAGAGTTCGTGGACGAGGCAGACTCACTGGAGTACGAGGAGCCGAGGACGTCGACCCAGAGTACGTGCCTGACGGGGACCAGACTTTGAGGTCTTTTAGTCGTCACTTTCAGAGGTTACTACTTTTAGTTTTCTTTTAGATAGTTTGTTACCACGCTTAGGCTTCTTTTAGACTTTGTACTTGTTGGATATTATATCTCTAATTTAATGAATACAACTTCTTTTCTATACCTTCTGTTGTTTCGAACTATATTAATGCAAGAACCTGAAAAATCTTTTAAAATGGTACCTCTACAGACGCTTATTGGGTCCGAGCTTCTCAGCTCTGGCCTAAGCGGGCCTTGTCACGCTTCGCCTCCGTCCACTTTGGGAAGCGGGGCGTGACAGGTTTTAGTGGTGGCCCATGCAGGTCTTGCAAAAGTTCGGAAAAATAAAAGTACCGCATTCATTTAATATCCACGTACAAGTCTGAATTAGGTTCCCAGTCTTAAATGGTAGGAAGACTTAGATAGACACCTAGGTTGACAGTCTGATGCCTTGGTTAGGAATTAGTCATCCTCGTCCTAGAATACCTTAGTAGCCCACTTGACTCTGACCGTGTTAGATTTCCAGAGCCCTTCTTTTAGTCGTTCGCTCGGGTCCATCGACTTCGGGCCCAGCAGAACTAACCCTAATTCTCTTAGGAACTTTCCCATTAGATCCTGGTTACAGTCTAGCTCATTAGGAAGTCTTAGTGTTGAGCTTTCCCTGATCTTTAGACAGCCCGATAATTAGGAATCTTGGATTTCTAGCATCTTCCAATCGTTACACTTTTGTGTTATCAGCTGTGGAGTCCATCGTAGTTTTCATGAATCATATCTTAGGCGTATTCTTCATACGATCATGTTTCGATTCACGTGATCGTTTCATGACACTTGTCGATAATTCTTCCAATCCCTCTGTTGCAAATCATGTTTCCTTTAAAAAGTATTTTCGAAACTCATTACTAAATTCTTCGCTCGGTTTAACTCCTTTGAAAACCGTTTATTATTATATATATATTTAAAATTTCTTGCTTTTCGGTTGAAAGTTCCTTCTTGGATTTTAAAATCTCCTTGGTCGTCAATTTTCAAGTTACTATCTGGTAATTATTTCTAAACGGTATCTCTCGTATTTTCAGTTTTAAAACCTTGTTAACATTTTGATAATTCAATTTATACTTTTTCTGGACTATAAGATCTATTTCTAATCACTTACCGTACATACTTTTAAAATATTTTCTAAACTAGAGGGAACTCCAATTATTTTATTATTATTATTATATCAGTTCTATGTTCTTCGTGACCACATTTCAAAATCTTTGTGTAAACTTATTTTCATTTGCAAAACAATCGTTTCCCACCCTACCCATCCTTCCTTCGTCTTACTTTTTCCAAAATTTTAATTTGCTACATCTGCTCACTTTTAAGTATGTAAACATATATATTTTTAAAAGGTATATGATACCATATTTTGCACACACAAAAATCCTTCTTTCATCGTTAAATCATTTTTTAACAATATTTTTGTCCCGCCCATCCGACTATCTTCTTATCCTCGCCTTACCTGACTTCGTTCTTTCGATCTTGTTTCGTGTCGTTTTTGGTTTCGGTCTCCCTCTTGTATGTAGACATCAGCGCCTGTAGTTGCCTATGTCATCCCTAGCTAGGAGTAGGCCCTTGGTAGATGATGTTGTCGTGATGCATGAGTATAGGTAGAGTGCATAGACCTGTATGAGTGTGTGTTCTTTAGGATCCCGATGATTGCCTTTTTGTGTCTAGAATGTGTACTCAGTGTTAACTATGATATGCTTGAAGTTGTCTGAATGACGGTATTCATACGTATATGAATAGGGTCATAGCAGGAAATTTCCTTAGATGTAGTTTTTGCGATTATAGAATAGCCTATATTTGACCGCATGTGATTGTATCAAACCTTTGTTTTCTTTAAACCAAATCTTTAAGGTTTTCGAAATTAGCTCACAAGATCACAAATCACTTATCCTTCCTCATCCATTACCACAACCCCACACATTTTTCCAAATATTTTAAAATGTGTCTTTGGTCTTAAGTTTCCCCTTTTTCTTTTCTCTTCTTCTCCCTTAGGAATTTTGTGTTTATGATTGTTATATTATGGGGACTAGCTATTACCGTCATAGGATTTTGTTTGTGGGTAGGCTCAGGGTGAGATGAGATTTATTATAGCAGTGATTAATTGATTTTGAAACACAAAAATATTAGATTAGATTTCTTTCGGACGAAAAGAATGAGCTGTCCAAGACTTATTTATAATACTGATGTGAGACGGACTCAATGGGAAATTCTGGTCGGATGAAATTATATGCGAGGAGATGGTAACTTATCAGACTTGAGGCTTAGACGAGTGGTAAATAGGAGTAGCTACGGAGTATAGTATAAGTTAGGGTGGTCATGAGATTGAGTAGAGCTTTTATTAGCATCGAGACTTGATTGTTGAGTTGACGTGAGAAGACATTGGGAGTAACACGACGTGTTGAGATAAATGGATGGTTAGGTTGTCGGATTTAATATTGGTTGAAAATAATTATAATAAGTAGGAGGAGATGTGATTTTGATAGTTCAACCATTTGGCGGATAAATTTAGGGGAAGATATTACAAGGAATATATTGAGGACGCGGCGATTGTTGATTTGTGTAAGGTGTTATAAGATAGGCAAAGTTTTTGTCTTGGATTGGTGATTGACTAGAACATCATTTTAGCGATTGATTAATATTGGGAAGAGATTGCGAAATTTGAAGATGTTATTGAGCGATGATGTTTAGTGGAACGGTATGGAATGAGAAGATGAATATTATCCTTTTATGAGAATTTGGAGTTGGGAATTTGAGCGGTAATGTGGAGCTATAATCAGGTGCTAGGATGCGATTCTAGTTGTAGCATTAGCCAGTGGATAGAAGGGTCATGATGGATTATTTGAGGAACGACGTTGAAGTGATAGGATTAGAGACCATTGTGTGGAAGAGTGGAGTTGTAAACTTAAGTATTTATAGATTTTATAATTAATCTTAGTATAAGTGATTCCGAGGGCGGAATCATTTCTAAGGTGGGTAGAATGTAACGGTCACTTTCCGACCGAACGTTTGTAGCGCGTATCCTTGGTTGTTTTGTGTGTGAGATCATATTTGATTTTATTTTTTTTGCTTTCCATAGCTCGAACACGTGTCCGGACACCGTTTCCACGACCCTCTCGGAGGCGCGAGCACCCCGGTATTTCCCTTGTAATTTTTGGACGTCACCGGACTTTTTTTGTTTAACTCATTACAATTATAAATTATTAATAATAATATTTTTTAAATGTTAAAGTGCCTGTGCGTTCAACCCCTATTAACCAACCCTTAATAAATATTTAATTTCAAACCCTACCCCACTAAACTTACTATTTTCCTATTAAACTTTAATTAACCCCATGTATTATTATCCTAATATCTAATTGTTTGGATTCATTCTGAACGTGAGGATCATTTTTCCCCGTCTCGTGCGCAACAACCCACGTCATATCCCATCTTTTCAGCAACCTCTACTCACGTATTCCTCTCTCTTATTTTTCTCCTATATTATTATCTAACCTAATAGCTAAGGGCTAGGTCTTTCTATTTTTTTCTGTGTTCCCCAGACGCCACAAAATTTCCTCCTGAGAGAATTCTCTCCTCTCGACCTCAACGCACCATCTTCCCTCAAACCACGGCGGCTCATCCCCCTCACCTCCGGCCACATCCCGACGGCATCCCCGCTGCCCCGCGAGCCAACGCCGCCTCACGGCCGTTTCCGGCATCGCGCAACCGTCCCTTTGCCGCACGCTAGCCTTGCGACGCTCGACTGAACTCGACGTCGGTCGCCCCTTTTGTGTCCCTTCGGTAACTACAGACCCGGCGGCTCTCCTTTCCCGTTGCTGCACCACCACTCGAGCCGCCTCTCCGCACCGCCAGGCCGTCGGAGCCGCTCAGCCCAACACCGTCAGCGCCATCCCCGAGGCTCCCCTCCCACTGCATCAACTCGCCGCCGTCGCCACTGCAAGTCACGGCTCACCTACATCGGACGGAGAAAGGAGGAGCGGAAACGGTGAGTTAATTTATTTATGAGGTGCCTTCAGTTATTATATATTAACATTAATATATGTAAGTATATTAGTTAAAGAATAAGATGTGGACTTTTATAATGCATATCATTATACATGTGGGTACGTGTAATGTTAGGTTAATAGAATATACCTTGAGTTAGTAAGTTATTTATAAAACCTAGGGCTGTTAGCAATATACATACTAGTTAATAATACTAGTTATTAACAATCTTGTTAATATGTGCATTAAATAAACGGTTAGAACTATGTTACTTATTATCTGACATTATCTTATCATCCCGGTTAAACCCTTATGCTTAATATTACGAACCTATGTCGCAGATAAATCCACGCTACCGCAGTCGAGGAACCGGAGAGAAGACGACGCGATCCGTTGTTTTCAGATCCGACGTCAAAACTTACACGTGACCGTCAAAGGAGGTTGGTGCCCTAACTCGTAGCGAAACCCACACCGTATCTAAACTGAAACCTAACTAAAATCGGAAAACTCGAACTAAATTTACTATTTCGTATCTGTAAAACGCTGCTCACCGTAGAAAGATCGATCATCGGACAAATTTTCTGTGCATATAGGGTAATGGTCGATTTAGGCGGAACGAAACACCAAAATGTGATGATTGACAAATAGGATAGCCCCGATAACCTAGAAATAAACCCTAATAGGACTTGATGAAAATCGCGACCTGACACCGTCGCCGTGACACTATTTCGGACGGACTACCGCGGACGCGACGCCTGGACAAGACGCTCGAACGGACGACACACTCGCCACCGCAGGCAAGTGTATCCCACTTGCACTTTTGACCGTGCTTAGGCCTTAGTTGGTTAGAATTGTTAACTGTGAACAAATAGAACCGGACATGAAATGATAGCGTCCGGGACGCCACTGACGACTTAGACTTGACGACGAAGTCTAAGCTCGACAAACAACAACTTTTGACATCGTAGGGCTATCATGTGTGTGCGTGTGTGTGGACACCCTAGAATAACTCTTCCCGTCTTGACACGTCCCGTCTCGTCTTGCACAACCTGTGGGCAATAGGGCACTCTCCAAGCTAGAGAGAGTGATCCCTTATACTGATTCACAGCCTACGGGAAGCTCAGCACCCACCTAACAGAGTAAGTGTCCCAGCAGACCGAGAGGATATAGACGCTCACCTAGCAGAGTGAGTGGTCCTATACAGTTGTACGGTTTCACCTATGAGGCGTTCGTCGCTCACCTAGCAGAGTGATCAATACGCTACCGACCGTGGGGATAGAGGCACTCACCTAGCAGAGTGAGTGGCCCTATATTGTCTTGTCCTGAGTTCTGGGGTTTGGGGTAGGGTTGAGCGTGCGCACGGCCAGAGGGTCTGATCCCCCTCGAACCGTAATGCGTGAACCCTTCATGTCACAATTGTCCTGTCTTGTCTTGTCTTGCAACGTTTCGTCTTGTTCTGTCCTGCTTATCCTGTCTTGTCTTGACACCTATGGGTTAGTCCCGTAGTTGGTAGCACACGCTACGACTACTAGTTGTCCCGTTTTACTTTCCTGCTGTGTTACTTCCTGTCGTGTTACCCTGTTATAACCACAGCATGCTAATCAACCAGTAAACTGTTGTGTAAAAGAACCTCAGCATGCTAATCAACCAGTAAACCGTTGTTTAAAGTTCGGTGCACTTGCAGTAAAGTCTAACCCTTCTTGTATACTTTACCTGACGTACAGTTCCTTTCTCTTGGGTGCTGTACGTCAGGTGCTAAGCCAGAGTTCGTGGACGAGGCAGACTCACTGGAGTACGAGGAGCCGAGGACGTCGACCCAGAGTACGTGCCTGACGGGGACCAGACTTTGAGGTCTTTTAGTCGTCACTTTCAGAGGTTACTACTTTTAGTTTTCTTTTAGATAGTTTGTTTCCACGCTTAGGCTTCTTTTAGACTTTGTACTTGTTGGATATTATATCTCTAATTTAATGAATACAACTTCTTTTCTGTACCTTCTGTTGTTTCGAACTATATTAATGCAAGAACCTGAAAAATCTTTTAAAATGGTACCTCTACAGACGCTTATTGGGTCCGAGCTTCTCAGCTCTGGCCTAAGCGGGCCTTGTCACGCTTCGCCTCCGTCCACTTTGGGAAGCGGGGCGTGACATTTTTAAATTGCATTAACACTATTCAACCCCCCTTCTAGTGTTTTCTCCATAGCCAGGGTCCTTACAATTGCTATCAGAGCTAAAGGTTATAGCTATGGCTTCCAACAACAACAACGTTCCTCCACCGACTTCGTACAACATTCACGATCGTGATGGAGCGTCCACAGTTTTCGAAGGTCAATCAACAGTGCATCCTCCGTGTTTCAATGACACGAATTTCGGCTATTGGAAACCCCTCCAAACCTTTAATTACTAATGTATTTCTAGTTAGTGGTTTATGTCACAATCTTATTTCCATTAGTCAACTTTGTGACAAAGGTTACAAGGTTAACTTTGGAGAAGGATTGTGTAACATTGTTGATTCTAATTCAAATGTTTTATTTACCGGTATTAGGCGTAAAAATATTTATTATTTGAGCTTGCCTAAAACCGTAGAACATTGCTTAGTTGCTAATACAAATGAACAACTATTATGGCATCGCCGTTTTGGTCATGTTCATTTCAAGCACTTATATAAGTTAGCTAAGCATGATCTAGTCAAAGGTTTTCCAAAAATTACTTTTAGTAAGAAAAACTTTTGTGATTCATGTCAAAGAGGTAAACTTAGTAAATCATCTTTTAAGCTTAAAGAAGGCATTACTTCTAAGAGGCCCCCAGAACTCACTACTACAAAAAAACGCTTGCATAGCGCTTTTTTTAAAACTTGGATAGCGCTTTTAAGCGCTATCCAAGCTACCGCTATGGTAGCTTGGATAGCGCTTTTATAAGCGCAATCTAAGTGGTTTACTAAGATAGCGCTTTACTACCTTAGCACTTTTGGAAGCGCTACTCAAGATTACTTGAGAAATTTTGATTTTGACCTTGCATAGCACTTTCTAAGCGCTATACCAGGTACCACTAAGATAGCGCCTAATAAGCGATATTGTAGATTTTCATAACATAGTGCTTTCTAAAGCGCTATTGTAGTAAATTACTTCGATAACACCAGAATTTTTTATTTTCATTATTATAGTCATTTTTTGTTAATTGTTTGCTTTTATTAACGTCACCCAAAAAAACTGATTGTATGCAAAAAAGTTAATCTATTTAACGAAAAAAATTAAGACTACAAACAACACTAACACTTGAAACTGATCATCATATCTAAATCTGTAATTTCATTATCTTACTCAATATTTGACATTTTGATATACATATCCGTGTCCTATATATGGACTAGTCATAACCCGTGCCCGCGGGCACGGTTCATTTAAGATTTTCCCCCGCGAAATCTTTGTTCCCCAAAAAATTATTTCCACAGCCAATATTTAAAAGAACAACAAAATAGCGTAAAAATATTTAGCGACACGGGTGCCTTCGACTCGGAACAACCAAAACGGCATGGGCGCCTGTAGTGCGGAACAACAAATTCGGCGTGGGCGCTTTCGACAAATTCGACGTAGAACAACAAATTTGGTGGTGGCGCCTTCGGTGAATTCGGCATAAAACAACAAATTCGGTGCGGGCACCATCGGTGCAGAACAACAAATTCTGCGTAGAACAACAAATTTGGCACGGGTGCCTTCGGCATGAAATAACAAATTATCATAAAAAACATGCACAGGCGCCTTCAGCGCGGAACAACAAATTCGTAGTAAAAAAATTTAGCGGGCGCATTCGGCACTGGTGGCACAGAACGTAAAAAAATTCAGCGGACGCGGAACAACAAACCTATGGGTATTTAATTTTTTTACAGACTTCTGCTTTAATATTTAAACAAACAAATTATTTCAATTTAATGGATCATGATTCTCCACAATCTTTCCCAAGACATTTTTAATTTCAAAGTTTTGTTTCCCAATACACTTTTCCCTACAAAATTTAAGCTTTCTCCTTAAAATTTTCACAAATTCTAATCTTGGGCTGATGTTGATGAGGATGGGCTGATGTTGATAATCTTGTGTTTGGTAGATGAACTGATTACTGTTATTTCAGGATTGAATTTTTCATTATTTTTCTTCCGACCAATAGGTTTTGTTATCGTGTGCTCTATCAAAACATGAAATGCTTGGTGTATGGTCTTCTGAATATTGTGTCTTTCTGCAATGAATCCATAAAAGCATTTTGCTTCACAGCTAAACACAAAATTATGTATGATTTGAAGGCTAGCTTTTAGGTCTTCTTATTACATGTCATCGGTTACAGGTGTGGGCCGGTGTGCTCTTCAACTCATAATTTGCATTGACCACTTGTCTATAATTTGCAAATGCTAAAGATACTACATGCATTCATTCAGACATGGTGTGCTTGATCTGTTGTATGGGGCTGTGCCTGCTACCATGCTTGCACATATGTTTTCCTTCTTTTGTATTTTTCCAGTCGTGAGACTCGATATTACTGAATGCAAGGATAGAGTGTCAATCCTGATTCCAGATAATCATGAGCAAATGCTCGCAACAGTGAATGGAATAATTTGTCAGCTTTCACTGCTTTGGTTCTTTTTGGTTTTTTCAAAAAACTATGAAAAATGTCGATTGCAAATTCATCCATGGGATCCTGGAAGTGTGCTACTTCGGTGGTTGGTCTTCAGTTTGTATTCAGGACTTTCCTTTCCCATTTAACCCAGAAACTGCATCATCAAGCATCATCTGACTTCTTCGGCAAGTTGAGGATGCAGACAAACATACGATGATGCTTTTAGTTTTTCAAACACAACTTGAGGATGAGACAAACATATGATTCACACCCACCCAGCATCGATGAAATATCCAGATGCAACATTGGAATTAATTTAAGCACAAAATAGTGCCCAGAGGCAATGTTGGATGATTCAGGCGGTTTGCAATTGTACTAAAAGGAGTATAGAAATAGACAGTCCAATCCAACATGTGTTGAGTAAAGAAATCATGCTCAAGCTTACATACTGTATAAAAGGCCTCCTATATGAAAAATGAGGAAATATCACTACAGAACACGAAAATATAGAAGACACTAAAATAAATCGGAAGAGGGACGCTCAGTATCTTAGTTACAAAAAGAAATCTCCCAACAGTATCATATTTATCTCTGAATAATATCAGCAAAGGGACGCTCAACCACTGAAGGAGACTATATCACCCAAGATATCATAGAAATGATTTATGTCTATCTTTTCTTTTCCAGAGTATGTACCGTCGCATCTTCCACCTTTTGTTCCCTGGGCAGCCATCTCCACGAGCATGTACATTTTCTTCAATGACATCTGAGGCATCATCCAACTGCATAAAAACTAATTCAATATGACCAGTTACATTCTCACAATTCAATATGAACAACCAATGCAAGCATGCCAAATTGCAGGAAATGCAAGAATAAATCAAATACATGACAAACTTACATTATGCACTGCCTCCGCGGCTGAATCACTATCTTCTTCTGAAAATATATTGAGAGATTTCAGCACCTGTAGAAACCAAATTTGAAGACTTTGAGTGTCAGATCATGCCTGGAAAAAGCATATAACTAAATGCATCCTTCTCCATGGCAAAAATATTTTTCTCACCAATAGGAACAAAGAATCACCGTATCTGTTTTGATAAAATGGTGGTAATAATTCCCTTTTCATCTACAAAACTAAGCATCAAAGAATTTCTCAGCCAGCATAAATTATCAAAACCTGAGATTGGAAAAAAGCATGAATACAATGGCGGTATATAATGTTTGCAAGATTAAAATCTGACCAAATGATGTTTGAAAGGTGTAATAAAACATGAACATCTTGCAGAGAAATGAAACAACACATTTATAACAAAACCAACACCAAAATACCATGCACACAAAGGACATACATGAACAACCTGACAAAATCCTACATAACCAAAATTTTAGTCATTGAAATTTCTGAAATATTTGACTTGCTCTTGATTCATTCTTACATGATATTACATGATCATCTATCATCTATCATTCTTGATTCAAATTGCTGAAAACCGGGTATTTTGATTTAGCACAGCAGTAGATGATATTTTTATCATTACTAATGTGTAAACCATAAATCATAATCTACAGTTGGAAACAATGTGTAGCCCACTATTAATGTCTAGCCTGCCATTCACCAAATGAATATATCATTCTTTACTTTGATTAAAATCACCATTAACAATTACTTGAGGAAATACATCAAAGTTTCAACATATAGGAAATACTTCTATTTGCATTATGATAACTTCAAATAAGATTTTGGCACAACTATACCTCTTTCTCGTTGCCATATGCTTAAGCATAATCAACCTGTCTATAGCCAGTATGCAAGAACACCAAATAATCAGGTATTGCTCATAAATGATCATCCAAGATCAATTGATGGATAGTTTTCAAAAATTAAAATCACACACTTCAGCCTAAATTTCTTGTATAAGCATCTTAAACCGATGATGGATATATAGAACTGAGACATATAAAATGTAAATAAAGTATAAGATGAACTGAAAGCTCAGGATTGGGCTCAATTTTTTAAGACCTTAACGGCGACGATTACAGTCTCCCAGACTACCTGGGATCAGCCTGCCACATGCCTAGCCACACCGTGGGTATCTCTGCACCACATGCCCAGCCTCATTCCCGTCCTACCTCACCAGTCATAGGAATTTTCACAAACAGTTTCAGGCCGCCCATCAAATCCTTCGCCATCTCCATCATATTGTTTCCTTGATTCTAGACAAATTCATGGGAAATACATACAAAAGGTTCACACTAATTGCGACTTGTAATGAAAACAAACCAATATATGTATTACCTGAATCATCTTCGTTAGCCATTTTGTATTGTGAAGAATGGAGCGAGATAATTTCTATTTAATGCAGTGAATGACGCATCACTGCAAAACAACTCAAAAGAACATGTTAGCATGCGAATCAAGTCATCCAATTTCCAATCAAATCAGAAAAAAATACATTTCATGGAACTCATTGAGTATCAGTTTTATCCTGCTTCCAGATGTACTTCCTTCAACATCAGATGATAGAATATACCATACCTGAATAAGATTTGTGATCAGCCTTGAGAAAAGAAACAGTCTTCTCAGTCTGCCAAAAAAAGAAATAGCCCTGAGATTTAACATCATGTCATATCATATTCATATGTGCTTGGAGCTGAGGTCAAATTAGTTGCGTTCTAGAAATAAAATACATAGAATCATGATTGAATTCTGGAAAGTATTTAATTAGTTGCATTCTGGAAATAAAATACCCAGAATCATGATTGCACTTTGGTTTATTTTTAGTCTAGTTAACATGCCTATAACTTAACATGCCTATAACCCAATGACAAAATTACTTAACATGCTTATAACCCAACTAAAAATTTTTGTTATGCTATCCCAACATTTTAATGTCAAGTTAGCATGCCTATAACTTAACATGCATATAACCCAAATGAAAATTGTTGTGTTGGTTCATTGGTCTTTCATTGATTCTTCACCAAAATAACTTAACATGCCTATAGCATTCCAAATGCCAACTCACAACATTCCAAAACAGTTTCAGTTTGTGGGTTTGCCAAAAATGTGCAGTTATAGTTTCAGTTTGTGAGTTTGCCAAAAATACAAATAGTTATAATTTCAGTTTAGTTCAACATTCCAAAATGTGCATGATAATAACAAACAACAATTTTGGTCTATTTTTGGTCTAGTTAACTTGCCTATAACTTAACATGACTATAACCCAACAAAAAAATTATTTAATATGCTTATAACCCAACTGAAATTTTGGTTATACTATCCCAACAATTTAACTTGTTTAGTTAACATGAAATTTTGAGAAAGAACTGATCCAGAAACACTGTGGGAATCCCAATTCATATATGACAGAGTTGTGGTTATAAGATGAAACCCATCAATGATTCAATACACTAATATTATTTACTTCTCATTCAATCATGCAAGCCTTTTAAAATATGGAACTACTAAAATACCCATTTTTCCTTGGTTCTCTCTTTAGTGCATCTTCAATCAAAACTTCTCATTTCATTGCAGTCTCCAATAGATAAATTTTTGAATAAAAATTTCTCAAAAATTGATAAGCTACAAAATTCAGAAACAACAGAACATTCTATCTATTTCACCAAAAACACACAATTTTTCCTCAACGATAACATTTTGCAGTGCAAACGACAATACAAATTAAAATTTTAAAATGTTACCAATTAGAGGAGGATGGCCCGCGCAAGAGAGTGACTATGGTTCAACCCAAACCCAAACCCAAACTGGACTCCATATCTCAAATCCCTATACCAAAACAAAAGAATCTATATTTGAAATCATAAAGGGTGACTATGGTACAATGTAATATTTTTTTGTTTGACATGTATGGATAAAAAACTGGTTAGTGTGGAGGGAAATCATACGGCTGGGGCTCCAAAAATGGTCCCTAACCACAGCAGGACGCCTGAATCAAGGGCTGCCAATGGAAATGGTCTCGTTCTTATCGGATGGCTCCGTCTCAGCCTCCTCCTGCTTGCAAGCCACTCAAATTCTGATCCCCCACATTTCGGCCCTTTGAACTCAAGAGATGCTGTTGTCTCTCCCCTCCATTTCAGATCATCAGTTGAAAGTGAAAGCAAAAAACTACTTCTTGAGCCTCTCCGTCCCTGCAAAATTGATGACACAAATCCATGAGTGCGTCTAGCTATCACCTTTGCTTCTTCGTGAAACTGCCACATCCAAAGAAAGACGAATATAATCAAAAGGACTAACAAAACAACAATGATTATTTACATCTCCAA